>PISX010005141.1:0-111449 GCA_004024625.1 Mellivora capensis | reverse complement strand
TTCTGGAGAAGAGTCCCATTTTCTTCCCACTTAGCCCTCTGCAAACTCACGGGCGGAGGGCCACCACCCCTGGTATTTTCCCACAAGTCACACACACGAGAGAACAAGAACAGGAAGAGGAGGGCCTGGGCCTCAGCCCAGGCCTTCTGTGCACTTACGCTCTGTGTCTGCAGTCCTGCCCCCTCTACCTGATTTGGCGGAGAAGCTCCATGAACAATTAATTCTCTCAGGGCCAGTGGTTTCGAGAAGCTAAGGGGAGAATAGTGGTGCCTTGGTGACAAGTGAGCCTGGGGGAGGCGTCTTATGGCCCGTTGTTCCGGGGGTGGTGGGGGGGCTCATCGCTCTTCCCTCTGCTGACACAGAGCATCCAAGAGATGGACTTCCGCCCCCAACGGTGGGCAACAAAGTCCCCTCCATCACCTCATGCCTGGTTGGACAGCCGTGGGGGCCACGTGAAGATCCTCTGGTGACCGCTCACCCTCCAGCCCCCTGCCCCATCCCGTTTTTCAAACGGCAGCTGCGCAAGTCCCCTGGAACAAGAGAGGAAGAGCCAGGCTCAGACGGTGTCCAGGGGACAGCCTCAGTTGGGACAGGATGAAGGCAGATCAAACAGGCTCTGCCTCCGAACCTCAGGACATTTCTGCATAATTCAGCCCCGCTTGCTCCTTTGGCTGAGCCATGCCTACAAGTTGTTAGTTCTGCTGTGGGGCGGGGGCGGGGGGGACCCTCGTGGAGGGGGACCCACCCCGGACCGGTGAACATTGGCAAACCCATGGGCTGATCTCACAAGGAAGCTCCCCTGTGTCCGTTTTCACCGCGGTGCGCCCATCTCCCGGGGCCCCTGAGCTTCGGGGAGCCTGGAACAGGCGGGGCTCCGCTTCCCAAAATTCACGGATGATGCCTTCGTGAGCGCGCAGCCTGTCTGCATCCTCATGCCACTGGCGCCCTTTTCCAAGACCTGCTGCTTCTACCAGCTTCTCCCCCGCCATCCCCGCCCCAATCGCTCCAGCAGCAACAGAAGGACGCCTGCCACAGGCCACTTGCCCAGGTGCCCCTGGAGGAGGGTCTTGGTTTCTACAACAAAAAGCCTTTCTGCGCTTGAAAAGAGGGAGAATTAGCCCCAAGCCATAGGGAGGGAGATGGGGGTGTGGGGATGGGGTCCAGAAACCTGACTCAATCCCTATCCTGCCAGGATTGCCAAGACCATTAGCATGCTGCGGGTCCCAACCCCGGTCGGGAGAGCGGCCACTTCCCAAACCGTGAAAGGAGATTGGCTTCGAGTTTCTTGTGCCTTCCAGCCTCAACCGTTTCATTCTCAAGATCTCAAGTCAGAAAGGACTTGGAAAGGAAAATAGTGCCATCCTCCAATGTTGCAGAAGAAACAGAAGCCGGGGGGAGTGGTAGGGAGGTTTCCAGGGCTCCAGATGCCCAGCTGCATGCGGGGCATGTGGGAGTGCATGTGGGCCTGAGTGTGTGACACGCGAGTGTGGGGCGTGCTTGGTCCGCATGGGAAGGGTCAGATAGCACGGGAGGTGGTGAGCGAGGCCCAGAGAGAAGGTCGCCTTCCTTTCACAGATCACCCCAGAGATTTCCTCGACTTCACAGGTGGAACTGAAGATAAATGGATTAGCCAGGTGAATAAACCTGTATTAAAAAACCTTCTGAAAAAAATCAATTTGAGAGAGAAGATTTGGGAAAATAAAATATGATCGGCTGTGTCAGAGAGCTTGAATAAATCGATGCCTGCAAGTCTGGTAAACATTTTCTGATCTACGGCCCCCGCCGTAGTCCCACCGGTGATAGTTACCTTGGTAATTGGACCATGGATGAGGCCAGGCCAGAATGAGAGGCATTAAAAATGATGTTTCTTCAAGTGAAAATTAATTTATTTGCTGACCAACAAAGACCAAAGTAATTTCAGAATTTTAAGGATGGTGAGACATCGTAAAATTGTTTACATTTTTCACCCCCTCCTTAAATTAGGCATGGAGGCTGAGTGGAAATGAGAAAGAAACCGGCCTCTCCATCCCCACACAGGATATTCTGAGCACAGAGGCCAGCGGCTGACCCCGAGTGGGGAGCAGGGGCCTGGGGCGCGGCTGGGGGCTGCGGGACAGGGGAAGGAGGGCCAGGCAGGACCCCACGCCCAGCTCCAGACAACCAGCGTCTACGGCAGGCAAAAGCAAAAACAACATGGAAAGTCAGAGGAGCTGAGCTTTTCTGCCCCGGACTCGCTCCTCACCAGAGAAGGGCAAGTTAAAGCAGCAGCTTTTGGTGCTGGAATGAGTCAGTCTCAAAAGGGAGGAAATCCAGGTTACAATTGAAGCTAAGACCTAAGGCGGAGGCGTGCACCTGCACCAAAAAGGTGGGCGGGTCTGGGGAGGCCTGGAGGGCACGCTGTGCAGGGGCACCTGCGCTTTGTGGGGCTCAAAGAGGCCTGCGTGGCACCCAGAAGAATCTTCCTAATGGGGGTCAAGGGGGACTCCCACTCCAACTCGAGCCACTGGGATACGGGAGCTGCCTCTTACTAGCTTGTCAATTGTTGTTCTAGAAAATGTCCTTTTATTTTTTTATTTTTTAAAGATTTTATTTATTTGACACAGAGATCACAAGTAGTCAGAAAGACAGGCAGAGAGAGAGGAAGGGAAGCAGGCTCCCTGCTGAGGACCCTGGGATCATGACCTGAGCCGAAGACAGAGGCTTTAACCCACTGAGCCACTCAGGCTCTACCTTTAATGGGTAGAAAGCAGAAAGCTTTCAATAAAACGAGTCTTGAGGAGCAACGAGCTATCCTTGGCACCCATGGATCACCTGTGGGCATCTCTTTCCAATTCCCAGTTCAGTGACCTCACTGTAGTCGCTTCCTCGAGATGGGGAGTTCCCACCATTGAAATGGGAGCCGATCTGCCGTGTCGGCCCAGCTCCCCAGCTTGTGGTTCAACTTGTACCAGCATGTCACGGCCAACAGCCTTCCGTGGGCTTCCTGAGTGCAGTCCTCAAAGATCGTGGGCTCCTTCCCTCCAGCCTGCGGCATCCCCGGCTCTCCCTGCTGCCCGCTCTGCACGGTCTCCCAAGCCTGACGTGGGCTCCTTGAATGTTCCCTGGGACACCCTGATCCTTCGGCTCGAATGCTTCTCTTCCAGATCTTTGTGTGACCGTCTTTCCCTGTTTCAGGCCTCAGCTGAGATGTCACCTCCCCGGGGGCTTCTGATACCTCATCCTCTTAGGTCAACGTCACAATGACCCACTGGATTTTCTTCACGGGACTCCCTACACCCTGGAGTCCTTGCACTGCTTGCCTGGTCTGGCTTCCTGACTTAATTCATTGTGGCCACCTGAACTCACGCATTTCCTCGGAGTCCAGCCCAGGGCCTGAACCAACCCAGGCTGCTGAACTCATGAATGAATGAATGAATGAATGAATAGAAATGAATTATTGAATGAGTGAATCGTAGACAGCCTCAAATACCACCATAGACTAGTCACCGTTTTTGGTTACTATTACTTCTCCATTTCTGTTATGGAAGTAAATAACCTCAGAGACAATCCCACTTCCAATGGTAAAAGCCCTTGAGGGAGTAAGTTTCTCTTTCCTCCAGCTGTAGGAGGCCAGAAGAGCCTGGGCTAGCATCAGAGGCCAAGCAAAGAAAAGGCAACCAAGTACAGACTTGGCTCATCTAAGTGTGTACTGTGACAATTCTAGGAGCTGGGTGGAGAGCTGTGGGTAATCCTGCCTGCCGACTACAACTCCATTTAATAAGAAAGAAAGAAAGAAAACAAATTTCTCTGATTGAAAAGATCAGATGATTTCATAACACACTATGTTGGAAAATGTACCAACACACATGCACTCTCATCTGGGGCTCTTAGGACCTTAAACTGTTACCTCCTTTGACACCATTAAAAATCCAAATACACGTGCCCTTTGACCTAGCTATTCCACATCTAAAAATTTATCCAACAGATCTGTGTTCCCACAGGTACAAAATTTCAAGTTCACAAGTTTAGTAATTGTGTTAAAGATTAGCAACAACGTAGGAGCCCCTCGGTGAGCCCCTCGGTTAAGCCAATTACAGCACGTCCAGGAAATGAAATATCCTAGAAAAAGAATGAGGAAGTTCTCCATGTGCCACTATGGAATGTTCTTCAAGATGTATTAAATGAGCCACAGGTAGATGCTGCCGCTCCCGTAAAAATGGGCAAAGTGAGACAGGTGTATGCACAACACACCTGTGCTAAGAACAGCTCTGGAAGGACGAACAAGGCAGTGGGGACCTGGCCGAGAAACAAGAATGTTTATGGTGGTGTAAATTTCAGTGAATTGAGAAATGCCATCTCTCCTGCCAAAAACTTAATAAACATAAGCTACAGATTTGGTACCAGACCAGTTGAGAGAAAATTCTGTATCTCAGTCCTGTTGATGGCACCCAACTTTCCTTGCTGGAAAGATGAACTAGATGGGGAGGGACTTCTAACTCTGGGGCGTAAGGGACCTGCTGCCTTCTTTGGTTTCTGCATGTGTCCCTCGCCTCAGGCCGCCGACCCCTTCTGCTCTGCCTACATTCGCACAAGCAGGGACCTCATCCGGTCTACGCACAAAAGCCTCCCAGTCTGTGTCCCCAGCCTGCACCTCCCCCCCTGAACTTCAGACTCATGGCGCCAGCTGCTCAGACATGGTCACCTCCAACGCCACGGCATCGGCCCAAGCATGCGACCCTCCACCAGCCTCCTGAGTCGTAATCTTAAGGTATTTCCTCCTCTCTCTCCTTTCTCCCCCCACATTTAACCCATCAACAAACGTGGGTCACCCCAACTCCAACCATAGCCCCAATCCACCCACATGTAACCCCCTGGTTGGCTTCCACCCTGGCCTGAACTGCTGTCAAAGCCTCCCGCCTGGTCTCTCCCCGACAGCCCCAAAAATAGTCAGCTGGAGCCTGTGAAAACCCAACTCAGAACATATCACTCCTCTGCTCCAAACTCCCAATGATTTCCCATCTCAGGATAAAACCCAAAGTCCTTGCAGTGTTCCCTGAGACCCTCTGTAGTCCCTTGTTCTTGCCCTACACTCTGGCCTCATCTCCTACCAGCCTCCCCCTTGTTTGTGCTGTTCCATCTGCACCAGCCTCCTTGCTCTTCCTCAAATATGCCAACCACAGGGCCTTTGCACTTGCCATTCCTTCTGCCTGGAAATTTCTTCTTCCAGACAATGATGTGGCTCACCTCACTTCCTTCAGGTCTTTACCCAAACAGCACCTCCTGGGTGAGGTCTACCTTGGCCACTCTACCTGCATTTACAACCCTCCTCCTTCTACCTCCACTAACTCTCCCCCTTTTCTCCCACCCTTGCTTTACCATCTCCCTGATCACCAAGAAACCCTGGGTTTCACTTATTTATCTTGTATATTATTGGTTTCTCTCTCTTGAATGTCCACTAGGGCAGGGATCCCCAGAACTTACAACAGTGCCTAGCCCATAATAGATGCTCAATAAGTATTTGTGGGACAAATGAATCATCCATGTGGTCGGCTCTCTGGCCAAGGGCTGGCAACCTCCTTGAGTCTGTGTTTTATTGCATAAGGACAGACTGCCCAGAAATGGTTCTGATGGGCTCATGCAGCTCACCTGTAGGATATCTTCTACACCATCTATCACCTTGACCATACTCAGCGGCCGAGGTCTACGTATTCCTAATCCGGGAAGCTCGCTCTTTGGTGCTGCACTGGGGTTACCACAGAACATGCGCCAGAAATCCAAATGCCCACAGATGCTTGATGGGACATGGAAATGAGGGATATGGGCCAGGCCCAGCCAAAGGGGCAGGCTCTGTCCAGCCAGTGCCAGGGAATGATGTGGCTCACCACAGTTGGATCTTTTGCTCTTTCCGGGGAAACCAGAAATCTGGCTTTTTAAATGGGAGACCTCCTAGAAATTGCTCAGACACTGAGGGTTTAATCAAACCCATCCTAAGGGTCACTGGTTGGAGACCTCTGCATAGACCCTGGACCTTGCAGAAAGCTGAAGAGGGGAGGCCCTTGGGACGGGCTTTATCTGTGTTTGTAATGCTCTGGGAAAAACTGTTTCCTCTCCATTGTTCCCTAAGGAGGGGGAATTCCAGCAACTGAAGGATCTGCTTTACTGACTTCAGCTTTATTCTCCTCTTGTATGGCCTTCAGTGGCCTTTGCTTTGCTTAAAGAGGATATTCACAAGTTTATGTGGGCATGCAAGCTGAAGGAGGGGACATCCCACTCAAACGCATCAGAAAGGAACAAAATGAGAGGAGAAGACAGAGGTGGGAAGGGAGGGGGGAGAAAAGGCTGGAGGGGCCTACCAAACGAGCAGGCCAAATGAGGATTTTTATTCACCAGGATCTTGGGGCATTCCTCATGGATCCCTTCCTTGGTCTGAATACAAAATCTTTATCCAATGTATTTGTGCCTGTGGATGTCATCTCTGGAGGGAAGAGTCTGAAGGAGGAAAGGAGTCAATGGAGGGAAGAGTCTGAAGGAGGAAAGGAGTCAATGGACGTGAGTCTCTGTGGCCAAAATTAGTTTTAAATATCGATCCAAAGTTGGGGGCAAAGACCCAGGGATTCCACTCATAGGTATAGGTGCATATATACACAAAAGAATTGAAAGCAGATGTTCCAGCAAAAGCTTGTACGCAAGTGTTCATAGCAGCAGTCCTCACAAAATCCAAAGGTGGAAACAACCCATGCCCACGAACGAATGAACAGATAAACCAAACATGGCGCATCACTCAGCCATAGAAAGGGATGCAGTACTGACACCTGCTAGGACATGGATGAGCCTGGAAGACGCGATGCCAAGCGAAAGAAGCCAGCCACAGACAGACCACGTGTTATGGGATGCCATTTCTCTAAAATCACCAGGACAGGCAAATCTATAGAAACCAATTAGCAGTTGCTTCGGACTAAGCTGGGGCTGGGGGTGGGGTGACTATGGGGCTGATAGCTGAAGGGGACAAGGTTCATTTTGGGGATGATGAGGATGTTCTAGAACTGGCAATGGTTGCACAACTTTGAACAGACCAAAATCCATTGGATTGTACGCTTTGAACAGGAGGATGGGAGGGTTATGTGAATTACATCTTACCAAAGTGATTTAAAAATGAAAAAGCTTGTGCCACACCCTTGGAAGATTCAGGGTCCTCCAGGTACCAAGACTCACCCACCAAAAACCTAGAGCCAGACACACGCTCAGGCAGGAGGAGAAGACGGACGACGGGACCGGACTGGGCAGGCGCAGGACTAGAAGCACCTCAAAGTAGCCACCAACAGCTCAAGAAACAGGACCTGAGAGAAGAACACCAGCCTCTTTACGGCACCTAAGTAAGAAAGGGATGGAGGAAAGGGACATTACCAGCACCCTTTCCTGCCGGGACAACCCCCTCTGCCTTCCACAGTGGCTCTGTCCTCCGAGAACAAGTTTATTTCATAAACTCAAGCCAGCACACAAGACAAAGTGTGCACACTTAGAATTAAGCGCCCCCCCCCCTTTAAAGAGTTTTATTTGACAGAGAGAGAGAGAGATCACAAGTAGGCAGAGAGAGAGGAGAAGCAGGCTCCCCGCCGAGCCAAGCCGAGAGCCTGATGTGGGACTTGATCCCAGGACCTTGAGATCATGACCTGAGCCAAAGGCAGAAGCTTAACCCACTGAGCCACCCAGGTGCCCCACCAAGCACTGACACTTCGTAACAAAGGGCCCAGAAAGCTTGCTGGAGCCCCTGGCTTGGCTCCGAACCTCCTACGTACTGAGGAGGGCAGAGATGGGAGCTGTCCCTGGGCTCCAGCTGCAACTGGGCTCCTCGCAAAGAAAGCCCAGCTCCTTGGTGGCACGTGGAGACACGATGGCAGTCCCAGGGCTGCTGGGGGAAGCTGCCTCTTTCTCCCAGCCCTGACTTGCTCTCGGGTCCCCTCCTGGCAAAGCCCCTTCCCTTTGGCCCCCTAGGCTAGAGCTGGAGCTCCCAGAGCCCTCACGGTCACGGTCTACAGCTCAGCATCTTCATTTGTCAGCAGCGGGACAGGCATGAGACTGACCCCAGATGGGGTCTTCACGGCTGTTTAATGAGCAGATTCACGGAAAGCACATTTGTTCCCCTCATACTGGCTGTGAGCATGGGTAGTGGGGGACGCGGTCCCCGGGTCTGCCGCCGCCCACATGACCAGGCTTGAGCTGAGCCAGCAAGATAAAGCCTCGGAGCTGGAGAGAGAAAACTAATGGATGTTTGTGCTCACACACGTGCGCGCGCACACACACGAGCCATCCTTTGTGGGAACAGCAAAGCAAAGGCACAGCCAACTTTCAAATTAACAGCGGTTCCTCCCCAGCTGCTCGCTGGGCACGCAGGCCCCACCGGCTTCTCCCCAAGATTCGGCAGACCTTCCAGGGCAGGCCGCAACGGGGCTGTGCGCCCACCTGGGGGGTCCGGCCACCGTCCAGGTGATCGTCAAGGACTGAGGCCGCACCTGAAGCCCTTTCCACTGACATTATCACCGGGAGCCCTTTTGATTTGCAGCAAAATCGGGGCTCCTGGCTGCACTTCCCTGTCAGGAAAGCCCTTTGAACGGGCTCACTCCATAATTTAGAGTTTGAATCTCGCTTTAAATGGCAGTTAAAAATTGTATGTGGCAGTTCACAATGAAATTTAGCTTGACAGCTTGGACATAAAACTAAAAATAAATGACTTCACATCCAAATAATAAGTAATAACAATGTTAGCCTGCATAAGAATAGCAGGGCTGGATTCAAATACAATATTAATTTTAGGAATATGAGTGACTGGGGACAGACAGAGGCAAAGAAACAAATCCTTCATATAGCGACGGTCTCCTCTTATCCCCCAGGCAACTGGCTGCCTGGAACCTCGGCGGCACGGCAATTACGCAGTGTAATGGAGCTAGCGCAAATAAGCAGAAAGATTTTATTAAACCAAATGAGCAAATCATCTGCGTATTATTGCGATTTGATTGACACTGACAAGTGTCGAGCAGACGCGGATGTGAATATGATAAAGAAGCTTGCAGAAAAGCTCTTGATAATGTTACTCTTGATAAAGTTGCCCGGCCACCCTCTCTAAGTAAATAAAGGGGAGAGGAAGAGGACGCATATTAATTCTCCTCGTTGGCAGCTTCCTGGAGGGGCGGGGGGAGCGGGGGGAGGCACAGAAAAAAAAAGTTGCAATGGGTTCAGTGTATGGCATTTTATATGAATACCAAAATTGCATCGGTGATTCGCACAGACTTTACGATAATATATTAATATTAAAACTAAAGGTCATTCCACAGAGTGGTTAAGCTGCCTGAGCTTCAACCTTTATACCAATAACAGACTCTGGAAAGTAAGTGAGAAATACTTGAATACTCAAAAAAAATGTGGGTGTTTTTTTTTGTTTTGTTTTGTTTTTTTTCGGAGGCTTGGCGGCTAAAGTGGCTCAGGTGGCCCCTCACCCACCTGCCTTCTCCGAGGACAATTACAGGGCTACCTGGAAGATGGCTGCATCTGAGACAGCTGGTACTGCCGGGGAGGAGAGGTGATTAATTGCCACAGGCCTCGGGCCCTCCGAGCGGCTGCATGGCACTAATGACTCCCTTATGAACCGGCGGGGCGCGCCCCGACACAGCTCCACCGAGTCAGCACAAAACTTTCCGCGGCTGCTCGGGGCGCTCAGAGCAAGCGCGCCCATGTCAGGCGGGCTCTGTCTAGGACGATTTAAGGGGAGACCCGCCTGGAGGCAGGGGGCCGGCCGTGATGACCTCTGGAGCTCCCTCCAGGGGGTGGTTTGCTCTGATTCTGTCAGTCGGGCTGGATGGAACCAAAGAGTCCTGGCTGGCTGGTGGGTAGGTTGGCCCGCAGGTGGGCTCTGAAGTTCTCCTAGAAGAGAAGCTTGGAGGAGCAAACCGGACATTGAGAGACCTGCGGAATGGAGGGGCCGTCCAAGTTGACCCGGCGTCCAGAGAAGGGGTTTTTCTCAGGGTCCTGGGCAGTCTAGACTAGACTAGGAAGTCTAGTCTCCTCACTCAAGGTGGATGGAGAGCCTGATGGGCTGGAGGGAGCCGGGTCAGGCTCGCAGGCTTCCTAAGTGCATGGGCGACCTCGCTCTTTGCGTGAAATTAACCATCCGGGGAGGATTTACACCGCGGAAATTGGCAGACACTTTACATCAGGGCTCCTTCTCCACCAACCAGTTTTTACACATTTTAGCAGCATTTCACCGGCAGACTCCCGGCAAGGTATGGGCGGGGCAGAGTTTACCGGCATGACCTTATGTGGACACGCACCACAGTTTATCTAGTAAATATCCAGTCTTCACAATGGGCATTTGGTCCAAAGCAAGGAGGGGGGGGAGGAGGCTGAATTAAGTCCCACCTAATACAATAATTCTAACAACTTCTCTAGACCATTTTCTTTTTTTGGGAAAAGAACTGCGGCTCAAATTTCTTAGACTCCCACCTCTCCTGCCAGCTCTGTCCGGAGGCAGCACCCAAGTGAATGGGGTGGGCGCTGGCAGGTGTCTTGAGGGCCGCCCTCTCTATTGGTGTCCCTTGACCCCTGGCTACTACTGCCCTTGGTGACATTCTGGTGTTGGAATAGCGATCTGGGCCCCTCTGGTCTGGTCAGCCTCGTCTTTGGCAGGTAGATGCCCCTCCCACCTACAACCTTCTGGCTTAGGCAGGCCAGTCATCCATCTTCTGTCATGGAGTCTCCTTGTCCTTCCTGGATGGGGGAGGCTCCTGGTTGCACCTACACCATGACGGAAGTGAATGGAAGGCCACTGTGGAAAGCCGGGCTCCTCTGCGGGACCATGTACCACCCACTTCACTGTGCCGTGGCCTAATCCAGGTCCGTGCAGAGATGGGGGAGCTGTTTTCAAGGTCCTCGGGGGAGCTCATGGAGAAATACCTCCCCCACTCCTTTTGGCCTCATCTTTCCCTCTTCAGGCCAGAATATGGAGCAGGGAATTAGAGACACACAGACTGCTTCATCTGTCCGACCTTCCCACCTTCCTCCTCCACAATCTGCCAAGGCCAGTTCAATTCATCCGCCTTAGTGTTTTCCAAACTGTGACCTACGACCATTGGTTGGGGATGAAATAGTGCTTCCTGACCAACATTAAAAAGACAAAGAGAATTTTAAAAATGAGAAAATACCACATCAAACAAGGCTAAGAACTGTTCTGTGAAATCTGTTTTGATTGTGTGTGTGTATGTGTATGTGTTCTGGTTGAAAATGTGAAATTTCTTACTGTGCATCACGGAAAACATGTTTTAAAGTCATAGTCCTGCATCCTCTTCTCTTGTCCCAGAGCAACAGGCTACATAGGTCAAGGGTGTCAGGGGTATGACCTCCATCCATATTGGCCCCCCAGACACAGCTGCTTCCAAGCTTGGCTCTTGATCTGCTAACCAAGGAGATAAGCCAGAAAATCTCCACAGCACAAGTCTGGCTTGCCACGCAAAACCTATTTTGAGTGTCAGGACTCTTTTCTTGCACATTTTCTATAAACCATTGTGACCTCTCCTTTTGCCCTAAGTAAGACTGAGGACTCCCGCCAGCTTCTCCAGAACATCCCATTCAGAAAGGCCAAAGAGAAAAGGTGATTCTTACTGCTAAAGCTGCTTCTCCTGTTGCACGCTGATTGTCTAAGAGGGTGACTTGCCAAGCCTCTCTCGTCACCCTCACTGGACCTTCTACTCACTTGGGCAGCCGCCCACAGGCAGCCACGGGGCCTGAGCCATACACGGTCTCAAGAGTTACACAGAACTAAACCGATGTGCCTCAGAGAAGCCTCCGTCATGCACCCTGGTTGCTGATGCCTACATGAGCCATGCTTGGCTTCCATGAGCAAGTCTACATGAGATCATGAAAGAGCCCAGTGACTTGGAGTCCCTTCTACCAGGACGAGGTTGGCACAATCCTTGTGAGGTCTCGACTGTAAGCTTTAGGAGGGCGGAGAACACATCTGCTCTAGTCACAGCATGCACTCAGTCCTAGCAGAGTCTCTGGGACATGGAGTAGGCCCTCGCTAAGATTGTGTGGGATTAGTATGGACTTATGTGGGAGATGGGCCAATTGAAAGGCCTTCATATTTCCTTAAATTGAAGGGCCCTCCATATTTTAGAATATTTTCGTAACAGGTGGCTCAGTTGGTTACGCATCCAGCTCTTGATTTCGACTCAGGTCATGACCTCAGGGTCATGGAATTGGCCCCATGTTGTCCAGCTGTGCTGGGTATGGAGTCTGCTTAAGATTCTCTCTCCTCTTCCCATCTTATCTCCCCTTCTTTCCCCTCTCTCTGTATATATACTTATCTATATATATTCATTTATATAAATTATGTGTTCATTCATATAAATTTTATGTTCATATAAATTATGTTCATTTATATAAATCATATATATGTACATATATATATATGTACTTAATGGGTTCCAGGGTATACTGTTAAATGAGGTACTCCAAACAATCACTGTATTATAATAAGTAAAAAACACCTCTTGTGTGTTCTTCTATGGATTTGCTAATAGGCAGACACTTGGGATGAATGAATCTTGGAATAAAACATTTTTGATTGCTGTTCTGGAAGAGTCCATTGTAAGAGCCCATCATTTAAAATAAGCGTATGGTTTACAGGGTGATACACCAGAGAGTTGCATGCTGTGTCTTTACACACATACCCTTACCGCTAGTAAATGTGAGATACACACCCATCAATGTATTTTATGCCCTTCTGTTCCAGAATACACACAACGATAATATCATTCCCTATTTAATTTTGAATACTGGTCGGAGGGAAAAATATAGGCTATATATTTTTTGGAATAATAGGTCTTTAAATTCTAAGAAATTTCAAGGGATAAAAATCAGTCAGATAGATCTTAAATGTTAATGTAAGAACACAGGGAAATGGCAGTTAACAGAATTGGAAACCACAATTGCAGGCTATTCAATGTCTATAAGATGTATGTATACTAATCCCTGCTTTCTTTATAGCCCACTGTAACCCAAACTATTTCCAATGAAGAAAATTTTCTTAAGTTACCATTTCAAACCCTGCTTTTCCATCGCCTACACGGAGAGCAAACTTCATAACTGGGCACTCAAGACTTAGGGAGGCCAAACCTATACTATGTTTCTAATTTTATTATTCATTTATCCCATCATTCCATCAGAAAATAACTATTAAACTACAGAATATGGGCTCAGACCTTGGAAAGACAGACAAGGCCTTTCTCCTTTCAAGGCCTCATACTGGAATATAGGTTCCCGTAGGAGATGAAGAAGTAAACACGCAAAGGGTTACAGATTTGCTATCTGGGCTATGAAGACGCAGAGGAGGTGTTGGAGGACACCTGCTGGGGAGAGAGGGTGAGGTTAGCTAGAGAGGTCAGGGAAGGCCCTTGAGGCAGCATGGAGAGCCTGCCATGGGAAGGGCCAGATCAAAGCCAGCTTGTCAGGGAAGCACCTGGGCTACGGACAGAGTTGGAAAGGAGTGATGGGAGCCCTAAGAGGGAGAAGTGCCCAATGATGGAGCCAAACCACACCAGGCCTTGAGGATCCCAGGGAGAAACCCATTTTATGATAAGAGCCATTTGAAGACAAAGACCATGCTACCTGGTAGCTTTATTCATAACTGTCAACAAATAGGGAAAAATTCAAATCCTCAATGGCTAAGGGATACATGAACTATGTCACAACCATTTAATGCTGTGCTGCTCAGCAATGAAAAGGAACAGACTGGTGGGTACATTGTTGATGCATTATCCCACGGTGGGAGCCAGACTTAGTATCTGTTATTTAGTCTGGGTAACAAATTATGCCCACACTTAGCTGGGGTGAGGACGTATAGGCTAACCCTGTGTCTGCATGGAACACTGCAGATATTGAAGAGGCAGAACAGCTAATTGGAGAAGTTATGACCATGTTGTTGTCTTACTTCTAGAAAGCAAGAGAACATTCTATCATTCTCCGCAAAGGAGCCTCATTCCATGGGGCTTTGCAAAGGGGTAAAGACAGAACCATAAAACTCGCAGTACTCATTAGTCACGTTACTGGAAGCAAAATGTACTATTTTATCTGGTCAGCTGGGAACAGAGAATGTCCTGTGACATGACCTAGCCATAATATGCATGAGCTAGCACATGCCTGATATGATCTATGGCAGCGGGTCCATGGCCGCAGAGTCCCATGCTGACTCCCCGTGGATACCTCTGTGATCCTAGACCCTCCAAGCTTCACAACCTCAGTGTCCCTCACCTACAGAAGTTGGGGCTGGGACCCGATCTCTCAGGCCCCTTCCATCTACAAGTTATTAGCCATTGTCCTGTGATTGAAGGACATGCTGCTGCTCATTCCCAGGCAGAGCTGGGGGCTCCCTCAACCCTTTGAGCACATCCATGCCTACTTCCCAAGGGCCACTTGTGTACCACCTTCCTGATTTCTGCCACATCTGCCGGCCACCTGCTCAACTGTTTAATCCCTTCCTTCACATGAAAGCACTTTTTATAAACTTAAACTTAAGTATGTTTATTTTAAAAGTAAACTTTATGTCACCATGGTGGACCTAAAGGTCCAGAATTTTCCATCAATGGCAGGGGGATATCAGTGAGACTCGTCCATTTGAAGCCAACTATAAAATACAGTGAAAGCAATGTTTCCAATTTGGGGTTCAATACCATTAGGGTTGGAGACTTGGATATACCTTTTTTTTTTTTTTTTAAGAGAGACATTATAGACCTATGAGCACCCAACTGAGCCATTCTCCTTGTTTGATCTGAAGGCTTCAAAGATCACTGAAAATGGAACAACTTTGTCCTTTGCTGATCCAGGGCTTCACATCCCCCCCCCTCCGCCCCAAGATTTTATTTATTTGACAGATCACAAGTACGCAGAGAGGCAGGCAGAGAGAGAGAGAGGAGGAAGCAGGCTACCTACTGAGCAGAGAGCCTGATGCGGGGCTCCATCCCAGGACCCTGGGATCATGACCTGAGCCGAAGGCAGAGGCTTTAACCCACTGAGCCACCCAGGCGCCCCTGACCCAGGGCTTTTTGATGCTGTATATACATGTCACCTGTATCACTTCCCATTACACACCAGTGTGACCCATCCACGCTTTAGGAAACATGGAATTTGACATGTTACAGTTATTTCAGAGTTGGTTCCCTTGAGTCCCCGATGGGGTTCCCGGAGACCAGGTGGTTCGGGTTTCTCCATCTCTGTTCCCTCGCCACACGTCTCCTGTTACTCCCCCAGAGGGCTTAGCTCTGGGGCCAGTCATGCCCTCTGGGGGTATAAGAGTGAGCAAGAGGGAGAAAGCTGCCAGCATCCCGGTTACGGTTATCACGTCAATGAGCTGTCTGAAGTTCTTAGAAAGGAGCACATCGAAGAAGGAGCTGAGTTAAGTACAGTCTTGAGAGGATTTTGAGAGATTTTTGAGCCTCAAAGAGGTTCAAGTCTACAAAACAGAGGGCGCTTGGGTGGCTCATTTGGTTAGGTGTCCAACTTTTTTAAGATTTTATTTATTTACTTGACCGATCACAAGTAGGCAGAGAGGCAGGCAGAGAGAGAAAGAGGAGGGAGCAGGCTCCCTATTGAGCAGAGATCCCGATGCAGGGCTCGATCCCAGGACCCTGAGTTCATGACCTGAGCCAAAGGCAGAGGCTTAACCCACTGAGCCACCCAGGTGCCTGAGCCATGAATGAGATCAAGTCCCACATTGTGGTTGGCACTCAGCAGGGAGTCTGGTTGTCCCTCTCCCTTTATCCCTCCTCCTACCCATGCATGCTCTCAATCTCTAAAATTTAAAAAAAAAAAAATTTTTTTTAAAGTTCGCAAAACAGTAGTTGCATGGAACATGTGAAAGCAGTGAAAATTTGAGAGTTTTTTTTTTTTTTTTAAAGATTTGGGTTTTTTTAAAAAGAAAAATTAGAGCTGAGGCTCCCTTGTAAGGGAACAAAACTGAGTCAAGAGGCCTTCGAAGGCTGGAGGTCCACACACAAAAACTCAGACAGCCATGTTCATCGTAGCCAAAAAGTGGAAACACGAATGACCACCGACTCACGACTGGCTAGAATAAAAGGCGGCATAGCCCAACCGGAGAGAACGCTTCAGCCACACAGAGGAATAAAGCTCAGATGCAGGTTGCGACGGACCTGGAAAACACTGTGCGGAGTGAAAAGAGCCAGACACAATGTTCTGATTCTATTCATACAGGACATCCGCAACAGCAGATTCACGGAGACAGAAAGCAGATTAGCCGTAGCCAGGGGCTGGGAGGAGGACTGGATGGGGGAGGGGATGTCTAAAGAGCATGGGGTTTTCTTCTGAGGTGATGAGAAGTTTCTAGAATAGATGTGGAATAGGAGTGATATCGCAATCAACCTGTCTCACACCCACACACACACACCATGGAGGCAGGAAGTTCTGTAAGCCAGCTTGAGGGCGGTGGGTGATGACCGCTAAGTTTGCTTGGAGCAGTGGCTGCCCATGAGAATCACCTGCGGGGCTCCAGAAACCTCTGTTGTCAGCCACCCCCTGGACCGCTCGGGGCAGAAGCTCTGGGGGTGTGACTGGCCTTCAAGGTTTAAACATCTCCCCAGGCGATTCTCAGAGGCAGTCAAGGCTGAGAAGGGTGGTTCAGAAAATTCAGAAATAAAGAGGTAGACTTGGCCCATACGTAGGCCTTTGCTCATCACCAGATTGGCCCCCTTTTGCCCGGATAACTTTGTATCCCGCAAAACCCACCCCTCTTCTCCATTTTGTGTCCTTCACAGATAAGCCAGCCGCACGAGAAGCCACAAGCTCAACATCATCCATCCTGAAGAAAACACAGATCAAAACCACGAGATACCACTTCACACCCGGGTCACCCCCATCAGCCTGGGTGTGATCCAGAAAGGAAAAATAAGGGTTGGTGAGGATACGGAACAAGTGGAGTCCTTGTGCGTCCCCTGTCGGTAGAAACGTAAAATGGCACAGCCGGTGTGGAAAACAGCATGGCGGCTCCCCAGAGAGAAATCTAGAACCACTCTAGGACCCACAGTTCTACTGCTGAGTACGTGTCCAACAGAACTGAAAACAGGTCTTCAAGCCCGTACCTCTGTAGGTGTTCATCGCAGCTCCCGTCACTGGGGCCAAGAGGTAGCAACAGCCCAGTGTCTAGCAGCGATGAATGCACAGACAAGGATGCAGTGTCCCCACACAGTGGAATGTCACTCAGCCTTAAAAAGCAGCGACATTCGGATCCCAGCTACGACATGGATGAACCCTGAGGCCACTATGCCAAGTGAAAAGGCAGACACGGAAGGAAAGATACTGTAGGATCCCAAGTCTAGGTGATCCCTAGAAGCAACTCCCTGGAGACAGAGTGGACGAGGTTACCAGAGGCTGGGGAAGGAGCGAGGCGAGAGTTATTTCCGAGGGAGTACGGAGTTTCTGTTTGGGACGATGAAAACGTCCTGCGGATGGGTGGTGGGATGGTCACCCGGGACTGCCGCTGAACTGGACGCGTAAAGATGGCTGAAGTGATCAGTTTGGTGTTGTAGATGTCTTACCACATTTGAAAACATTAAGAACTGAACAACACAAACAAGCCACGGCGGCAGGCACGGAGAGAGCTTTCCAGACTTCACAGGGAACAGACTCATCAGAAGCCGTGGAGGGGAAGATCCCACAATGATGGGCCACTCACTCTCGCTGTCCTGTACCTCGGGTCCCTCGTAAACAAAAGGAGGGGAGCGGGGCCCGCCCGTCTCCGGGTGGGATGCCGACCAAACGAAATGCGGAAAACAGCACGCACAGCCGCTGGTATACAGCAAGCCCGCGACAGGCGGGGACACCATCCTTACCCGCACCCATGCGCCTACTCTGACCCATCTCCACTCAAAATGCAAGGTGCGTTTTGGGGGTCACGAAAATGTTCTAGAATCAGTGGTGGTGGCGGCACAACCTTATGAATATACGACCACTAAATTCACACCAGAAAATATATGGAAATTATATACAGATGCTCAAAAGGGCAGGCTGTAGAGGCTTTTGACTGCCCACATCCAGACCGCACCTGCGTGGGGGGTGGGGGTACACACACTTGCCAAGTGGCAAAGTCATGACAGCCGGGGCAGAGGAAGGTCTGAGAGCTGCCATCTTGTAAGAGCCCTCACGGCATGGAATCAGTGACCAGCTGGGGCTGGGCCCCTGGGGACTTCAATCACCTGTTTTTTTAGGTTAATGAGGGGCCCCAGCACGGGTCCATGAGAGGTCCTATCATCTCCGGACCCCTGTGACAACCTGCTTGGAATTCAAGTCCACCACAGACGACGTCACGCCTTTTTAGCCGCCTGGGGTTGGCGGTGGGGGGTGGGGAGCTGCCAGTCCCTACCACAGTTGGGCTGGGTGTGTGGTCATGGGAGTGGGGGGCCTCCCCCCAAAGAGGTGATAAGAACAGTACCAACGAGGCAGTGACACCTGCTCCCCTAGCAGACCCCATGCAGGGCAGGGGTCCTTCTAAGGACAAAGCCAGAGATGGGGACCCACCATCTCCTGCCTGGAGCAGCTGGCACCAAAGCCTTGGGGCCACACCATCTGACTCTTTAGTGCCATACTGGGTGGGGAGGGAGAAATCTGCACCTATGAGAGGCACAACCAAGGCAAGTGCCCTGGGGAACTGGACTTGGGCCGAAACAGACTCAGGTTCACAGACACCCCAGAATCCAGTCTCCCCACCCCTTTCCAGGGTCACACTTACCACCTGCAACGTTCACACTGCCTTTCCCCGAAGCGCTCGCCTACAGGGCCAGAGGGCTGGAGGAAGACTGTTAGCTACTCACCAACCCACCCAGCCTCGATTTTTTCCCGGCTGATCCGGGGGCTAACGACGCCCGCCTTTAAACTGTCAGCAAGAGGAAGCGGGATAATGTAAATGACTAGGAGAGAGGCCAAAAGCGCCAAGCAGATGCTCAGAGTGCACCTGCTTCCGTGGTAACAGTCATGGCCAACACCTGCCTCGGCAGCGCTCTCCCGGGTCGGCGCCGGCTTGGTCAGTTCCCACACTTAGCCACTGCTCCACGAGGCACCAGCAAGGAGTTCTCACCTGGGGACCAGCCTGGGACCCGAGAGCGTGGCCCATCTGGAGGGAGGGTGTGGAATCAGGGCTTTGTGGAGCTGGTGGCCAGAGAGGAGCTGGCAGCAAAGGGCAGGTCCTAAGATTTCTTGAAGGAAACTCGGAGACACTGGCTTGCTAGGTATCAGCTGAAACCATTTTCTTCTGGGGCCGTGAGCCAATTCTGGCCAGTGATGACCACGTGACAAGGCGGACTCCTAGGCGTGCCCACCCCGAATCCATCACCGGTTGATGGAGGAGCAAAGCGCATGTGTGGGGAAAGAAGGAGGGAGGGAGAACCACCACCGTTTCAGGCCGGAGGATGATGGTCTCTGAGGCCTGCATACAGGAATCCAGGGGGAAATCATCCGAAATAATGAAAAGTTCAGGGTTATGATTATTTAGGAGAAACCTCTAATATGTTTTAAGTACCTGAATAAAACGTTTGACCTTAAAAAGGTGAGCTACGATGCGTCGCCAGACCCTTACAGATGACTTACCAGGTCTCATTTCCTTCTGGAAACAAGGAGAAGGGGCGAGAATGAGCTATATCTGAAGGGGCTGGCGGCTCATGGTATTTAAGTGAACGGTTGAAGGTCAGCCAGCCAGAATGATAGCCTTGGGCCTCCGGTGCCAGCCTGATGAGATTTCCACACAAATTCGCAAGCCTTTTGTGGGCTAGCTGGCGGGAAAATTGTCAGGAAAAAATGACAGGGAGTGTTTCCATTTGGGACTTACCTTCAGCTCGCTGTGTGATGCCAGCCAGCTGACTTTTCTCTGGGCCTATTTCCTCATCTGTAAAATGGGGTGAGGGAAGAGAAGAGAGTCCCGAGAATCCTCTTTTGCTCTGGGAATCCAGCAATGATTTGTGAACAGTTTTCCTGATTTCAAAACCAGTGTAGCCTCTCCTTCCCACCTACATACTGGAAAGAGAGACTGACCCATTTCCCAAGCTAAAGCGGCCCTCTTTCCTTCCCAGTATAACTTTGATTTTGGCTCTGAAGTCAGCTTCCTGCTTCTCTGACTCTGGACCCCAAAGTACGAGTCTTCTAATGCCAGTGTCTTGGCTATTGACAGTGTTTGCGAATTGTGTTTATAGGAATCAAAGTGTGCTTTTGGCTTTAAGGTTTGAATATCTGTTCTGTTTTGTTTTGAAGAAAAATGACGGATATCAGCCCTTAGAAAAATCAGCTCACTTCGGGACCTCCATGGCATTATTGCCTTCTTTAATATTGCTGACAGTCCCTTGCAAATGTATCACAAGCTGGCATTTATTAGTGCGAGGCACAAGTAAGGGGCATGTTATTTGATTTGAATAACAGCTCGGAGCTACAGTTTGAGTCCAGAAATATATTAGTCAGAAACAATCTCATTTAATAACACAGAAACTAATAAAAGAAAAGTATTCCAACTGATTCAGAATTGAATTTATGAATATTGCTTTAGCAGGATTAATGATCAAAACCCCAACCTGTTTGTCACGTTATAACTGACTTTTCCATTTAAATGCAAAACCAGGAGTCAATGAGTCCAAAGGATTGTATATTGCTTTGAAGAAAACCAGTTCATTTTACATGTAAGCTTCCAAATTGGCAATAAACTTTAATTACAGGGTCAGATAATCAAATTATAATCAAATAGCCTCACATAAAAATCTATGTTTGAAATTAATGAGATACAAGGCTGCCACTTGGTATCAGTGCACCTCTGTAACTTACTAACAGACATTTCATTTTCATTCAAAAGTCACCTTAAGGACTTTCTCCTCAATTTCCACTGTGTCGTTTAATTTGATTTAGAAAACATTTTATTCTTAGACCATACAGCCCTTTGGATTTTCATATCCATCTCTGCACTTTCCCTCCTCTCAGTGCGGAGGAGGTCTGTTTTATAATTGACAGTGGGATTTCCAAATTGGCACCCTTGTAAACCTTTCCAACCGTGAGGTGGGTACATATCTATCTGGGTCTGGGAAGAACTTTCAGCTTGGTGCCGGGCGTCATCTGACAGAGGCATATCCACACCATGGGGCTGAGTGGCCTGGGATGCTTTGCCAGAGGAAAAAATGTGGATAGCTTACAATTACTTGAATTATTTTGAAATCGACAAATACATTGGCAAGCGAATGGCATGAACGCTTAGACAAGACGTTTCCCGGCTTATGATGGATAGACTTATGATTTTTTGGACGCCTAGATTTTGCAGAAGTGGTATACATTCAGCAGAAACTGTACTTGGAATTTTGAATTTGGGTCTTTTCCCCAGGCTAGAGATATGCGGTAGGATCCTCTCTTGCAAGGCTGGGCAGCCCCACCATCAGGAGGGTCAGCAACCGACCGATGCACCTGCATCCATTCTGATTGTCACTTGCAGGGCGACCTTCAGTAACTCACATGAGATTTCCAACTTGTTATTATAAAGTAGGCTCCGTGGGAGGTGATTTTGGCCAACTGTAGGCTAGGGTAGGTGTTCTGAGCATTTCCAAGGTAGGCTAGGCTGAGTGACGACTTTGTGTAGGTGAGGTCTATAATGGACGTTTTCATCTTAGGATTTTTTTTTTCTAAGATGTTATGTGTTTGACACAGAGAGAGACAGCAAGAGAGGGAACATAAGCAGGGGGAGTGGGAGAGGGAAAAGCAGGGAGCCCAATGCGGGTCTCGATCCCAGGACCCTGGGATCATGACCTGAGCTGAAGGCAGACGCTTAACCGACTGAGCCACCCAGGTCCCCCTTTGGGATGCATTTATCAGCAGGTCACTCCATGGTAAGTTCAAAAGGTCTGTACTGCTCCAAGGTCTCATTGGATACCAAGAAGCAGAACACTCAGTTGTTTAATACAGAGTTAAAACCTTCCCATTTTATCTTCAAAAGCTCTTTCTTTGTCTGGCTCAGTGGCAGGAGCTTTTGTTTGTTTGTTTTGTCAGAATGAAGAAGAGCCAGAGGCTGGGGAGATGTTAAAAAATTGGAATGTAAAATGGACACTCTTCTGGGGTTGGGAAAAAGTATGGGGAAAAAGTATTTTTCCCCAGAAAAAGTATGGGGAGTTGCTCAGTTGCATTCAGGACCTTGGACCTATTGAAATGTCAACCTCAAAATACTTTCATTGCTCCTTGAAGCGAAAGGCCATCCGGTTTGGAGATGGACAGGCAGAAGGTAGGTGACCGTGTAAATCATTTCTGTCGGTGTAATTAGATCTTGGCTGTTTCGTCTGGCACGCTCAAGGGTCCCACTCTGAGCTACGAAAGTGTGGCGTATCCATCACTTCTGCCTCTGGTCTATCAGTAATAAGGAGATCCTTGCTGCCTCGAGCCTTCCTGGTGGGAGCCAAAACAGATGAATTGAAGCCTGGGGGCCGTTCCATCCAACAGGGGCATGCCCTCAGTGCGAGGGTGGAGGGAAGGTGCCTGGCAGGTTCTCCCCTGGGGTACTCCTGGGGTACCGTGAGATGCTGGCTCACATTCTGGGATAGCTAGGACAACACCATTTCCGTGTCACCCAGAGCCTGAGCCTCACCCACACTCTCAGCATGACGCATGTGCAGCAAAGGAAAACTGCCAGGATGCCAAGGTGATGAGAATATTCCATAAAAACAGAGAGGCCCCGGGCGTCCGCCCACACGGCCCTGCTCTGTGCAGCCACGAGGGGCAGGCACCTGGGGTGGAACCATGCATCTTTCTCCTAAGAGAAGTGTGAATCAGACAGAAAAGATCAAGGTCTACTTTCTCTGCTCCTGACTCCCCTTGCCACCTCCCCTTTAGGGAGCGGGGTCTTCTTGCTCCCTAAAGACTAAACACCTGCTCTGCCACACAGATGGCAGGGCTCCAGCCATCCCCATCCCCCACCCCAAAGCCTGTGACCTTGGTTGGGCGACCCTTGTCACTGCATCCCCTTCCACCCAGAGGTGACATCAGGCCCTAACATTCTGGGGTTCTCTGCTACTTTCTTTTCCTTTTTTTGTGACTCAGGAGAGAGAGTCCATTAGGTACCCCCTAGGATCAAAGACACATAATTTAGTTTCTCCTTTTCAGCTGAAGCTGGTTATTTCCACCTCTTCTCTTTCCAAAACTAACTCCAAATGACTGTGGCTGCGCAGTCCCTGGGTAAGATCTGCTTCTCACTATCCCTTGAGTCGTCTCCTCCCCATATGAACCCAACAACTGGGGGGAGCAGACGGAAGAACGTCTCAGTTCCACAGAAAATGATCTGCACGTCTTCCCTAAGCCACATATTGATTCCGTAGATCACACCTCACACTTGAGAGGCTCCAGGTCTTTTTTTCAAAGACCTAATGAATGTAATTGCCTCCAGAGGAGCCCAGCTCAACCTTGTAAACCATGCAGGGCGAGGCGAAGCATCTGTGAACACAAATGGTGGATAGAATGTGGAAGAAGGAGAAATAAACCAGCGGCGACTTTAATCCTGGCCAGTGGTGAGTTATGGGTGATGAGGACTAGCATGACTCTCTCTCCCTTCATCTGCCCAGCTTGTGGTAATGCTCTGCTGACTAAATCCTTACCAGTCCCAAGCATGTCTGGCCGCCTGTCTTCCAGAGGCATTCCCGTCTGAATCACCTGCGAGGTAGAGAATGTACCAAAAAAAAACAAAAAACAAACAAAAAAAACCCAACCCATTCCGAACGGCTCTTGCTCCCTCCCTCTGGGTCCTTAAGGCTCTACCAAGGTCCCCTTCACACAGCCATCGCCATCACGCTTACCTCCTTCTGAAGTGGCCAACACTTGGGGCTTCTCCATGTAGATGCTGGTGGTGATATGACGGAAGTTCTCAGAGATCAACCCTGGATGGTGATTTGATGTATTGTGTCCGAGGCCTCCATGGGATGTGGCCTCTGACCCAGAACTCCCACAGCCAGAGGTTCAACTGAAGGAATATCGTCCGTACAGAGCTTTTAGTTGTGAGAAATGGGGACTCTGGCCTGAGGTAAATTATGGTACATTTATATAAAAGGATTCTCTGAAGCCATTCAAAATTATGCAGAACAATATGCAGTGACGTGAAGAATGTTCAGGTCCTGTGGGTCGGAGAGACCGTAGAACCACCGGCAGAAAGACAAAGTTCGTTCCAGGCCATGTTGAGCTTGGTCAACCACCAACTGGTCATCATTGGCGGATGGGATGATTAACGTCTTAGATTTACTATTCCTTTTGTCTTGTCTTCCAAGTTTTCTGCACAAATAGTAATTGTTATAGTCTCTTTTTTAACAGGAAAAAGCTAATTACACTTCTGAGGAAGAAAATGGAAAAGGACAAAAATCTCCACCCGTATGGGACTGACTCCCAGCTTCCATTTTGTCATGAGTCAAAAGATTGCACGTCACGGGGTTTCGAAAGCCTCCTAAACTCCATCTCTGCAGGTGACCCTGGGCTTTCTCCTTGACTTTTTTTCTGACCCATGTGGGGGTTCCAGGCACCCAGAGGAAGTAGCAGACGTTCTCTGATGAGTCAATTATGGGACACGTTTGGCCTGACGGGCACTGCGCCGATCACAGAGGCCGACTCAGGGAAGGTGGCTAATTACATGTTTATTCAGTGAATGAAAGAGAATGCAATCTTGCTATCTTAAGGGCTTTTATTTGTTCTGTTGTTAAAAAAGAAAAAAAAAGTGGAGGCGAAAAAAGAAAAAAGCCCCGTTTAATTCTGTTCATTACAAACAGTGGTTTAAAATAGAAACTCCAAACCAATTTTGGCTAAAAGGGTTTCTAGAATATTCTGAACAGCTGCTGTTGTAGACACAGCCTGAAATAACTAACTTCCTCCAAAGCCGCGTTGAATAAAGCGCGCAGCGAGGGAGGGAGAGGGCCTTATTAGCATTAATTGCAAGGAGCCTGTGAAACTCAAAAAGGCCTGGCTGTGGCTCACAGAAGACTCCAGCAATGAGCTCCTTCCTCCGGCTGTAGATGGAGCCATAACATCACTGAACGGGGCCCCAGCAGGCGCGGTGGGGGTTTCGTGCGGTCAAAGCCAGATGTTTGGAAGTTCTTTGGCTTTAGTTTCTGAGTGTGAACAACCAGGAAACTCAGACCTTCTTATTTTCTCTGAAGCTGACTGGGCTCCTAGAAGCCAAGATACTGGCTGAGTGGGTACTCGCTCTCCTTGTCCTGGCCATTTTCACGGGCTCTCACCTCCTTCTCTGGCAATCTCTCTGCTCCAGGGCATCCCGGGCTGTCGTCCCAGGTCTTGTCATGTGACAAGAAAGGCAGGAATTCATGCAGGTCAGCGCTCCCTCTCAGGGGAGCCCGGCCAGACCCCAGGGAAGCTCGGGTAGGGTGGCCTCGGCGAGCTGGGAGGAGGGCACCCCTCCTGCTCCCACGGAGAGGCCTACACTTGGCCCTCGGAGGATCCTGAAATGATCTGGCTTTAGAAGCCTCCCAGACGTGGTGTGCCCTTCGTTCTTCTTTGTCTTGTCTCTCCCACCTTGCCTGGCATGGCCGGGGTACAGACCACCCCTCCCAGGCCCGAGGACCCTAGCGCAGGCCAAGGGGGCTGAGGCCCCCCCCCCGGGCCGGCCCTGATGCTCCTCCAGGCCCAGCTCACATGCCCCCCTCTTTCCTGCAGGCTTCCATGCTTGCCTCCAATGGGAATTCCTCTCTCTCTCCTGGGGAAGGACTTCACAAGGGCGCATACCATATTCACCCTGGGTTCTGGCCACTTGGGTGCATGTCTGTGTATAAGAATCATTTGAAGGATTCCCTGTGTTTCCTGGTACACAGGGGCCTTTCCCATTCCCTCAGAAGCTCGTCCTAGGCTCCCTGTAGCAAGAGAAGGAAGGGTGTGTATCAGGGACAATGAGCCTCCAGAGTGACTTCCTATCCATTGGGGAAGGGAAGGTCCCTGACAAAGGGACAGCATCAGGCAGGCGCTGGGCCTAGAGGACGTCCTCACCTCCCTGAGGTGAGGTGGCAGGTCCTTAGGCCCAGGGCGGGGAAGGCAGAGGGAGAGTTGAAGAAGATGGGGGCACAGATGCCTCTGGGTCCTTGAGAAGTGATTGAGCGCCGCCCCCCGCCCGGCCCCGCCCCACCCACGGCCCTTGGGCCGCACCTGCTCCTTCCCTGCTGCCGGACGGCCCGCGGCCAGCACCTGCCTGTCTCCGGCCCCGTGGCTTCTGTAGTAGCCCCTGCCCTCACACAGGCCAGGCCGAGTGCGGGGACTGATCCCGGGCAGTCCTCACCTCAGGACTGACAGCTGGGGGATCCATCCCCCAGCCACCCTGCCCTCCCATGGAGTCATTGTATCCGGTTTCCAGGGAGGCTGAGCTCTGGCAGCTGCGTCACTGGTACCCGCTCCAGCCCTGCCTCGCTAACCGCCTGCCCGCTAGCTTTGGGGACCACCTCCAAAGATCCTACGGTCTAAGGAGGCCACAGTGCCCAGATATGCCCTCGTCCCAGGGCCTGTCTCCTAAGCCCCACCCTCCCTCAAAACACTTCAGGGTAACAAGGGAGAAAGCGGGTGGGGTGCGTGTGCTTTTAATTAGTGACTTGTGGAAGGAGGGAAATCACAAGGTGTCTTCATCTGAGTTTGTGGCTGCCTCCCCCACTGGTGTCCCTCTTCAGTGGCCTTCCTCTCTGTTCTCGCTGCTCCAGGGCAGGGCATGGGCTGTGCTCAGCCTGTAGCCTCCCACGTACCAGTAGCTCCCACAAGGGAGGCTTGTTGAGCCCAATTCAGTGCCCCTGGCATGTGACAAGAAAGGCAGATGGCCTTCAGTTGCAGAGAGGGGCCGCCAGCTAACGGCCAGCATGGAGCACAGGGACCTCAGCCCCCAGAACTGAATTCTGCCAACGACTAGGAGGAGCTTGGAGGCAGATAAGAAGCCAAGCCAGCTGACACCTTGATTTTGGCCTTGAGAGACCCTGAGCGGAGGCACCATTGAAACCCACCTGGAATTGTGACTAGGACTACGAGGCCATGAATTTGGGTTGTTCTAAGCCACTAATTGTGAAGTAATTCGTTACCACAACAACAGGAAGCTGATCAGTAGGTTGTTATGGCCAGGGAGGGCCACTCCTTATGGCAACTTTGATTAATATGCTGAAATGCAATCTCTCTAGAAATGCCCTTCGGGCTTCTGTCCGTCCTACAGAGCACAGGGGTCAGAAGTGGGGAGTTCCCTATCAGGATGGCTTGCTGATGAAGAAAGTTGTAAGCTCCTTCAAGCCCTAAGTAGCCAGACATGGCTTCATATCCAGCATGGCTTTAGGTGACTTTAGTAGGATGTAGAGACGAGGTGGGACAGGAGGTGACCTCTGGGGAGGCCTTCGCATCATAGAGCTTGAGCACTCTTTGCTGACTTTGCTCACTTCCCTGTGGCTTTCGGCAGGGACCGCCCAGGAATGTGCCAGAAGGTCTGGTTGTGTGGATGGAGAAATGTCCCATGACCATGACCTACCGTGCCCCATCCAGTTCATCATTTAGTCCAGTGGGATGAAGACATACTGGGGGTTAGTTTCAGGTTTCCTTGTGCTCCTGGGCGCCTCTTTACCCAAGCAACAGGTCCTTGGAATCTAGGACTGGAATACTGCTTTTCCTTCTCAAACTTCTCTGCTTCGGCAGATTCATAAGCTAATAGTAGCTATAGCTGCGCAGTGGAGCTGTTCATTTATGTCCCGGGTTGTGGTAGGGACAAGAGGTCCCACGCTGGTCCCCGCAGAGGGTAAGTAGCATCGTCCAGCCCCCAGAATGGAGGAAGTGGGAGGTGGTTTCCTGCCTTAGTCACGGAGCTCTGTGGGATCTACTTCTTGTCGTGGGTAAAAAACCCTCCTACTTTGGCCTTGACTTTCACGTCTCTCACTGGTCACCATAGAAAGACTGTAAGATAGAGAAGCCAACAAGTGTGCATTTGGAAAACCACATCCCCCGAGGGGTTCACTGGAGACTGACCCTGGGGCAGTGGGACCTGGACCCCAGTTTGGACTCTACTTTGCACTCATGCCCCCCGCCCCTGCCCACAATGCCCTGGCCCTCCTCTCCCTCACAAGAGAAGACACCAGACCCCCTTAGATAGTGTCTGTTGTTCTTTTTGGCTTTAGAATCCTAGGATTTAAAGAAAAGTCTGGAAGAACAGACACTAGTTGTTTACAGCTGTAGTCTCTGGTGGAAGGGAGAGGATTGCAGAAGACTAATTGTCCAGCTCCAGTGTTTTTTATAGCTTTTACATATTATGCAACAAAACAATTTTTAGCACAATCTTATTGTTTTCCTCTCTGAAATAAATACGTCCTGTTATGGAAAACTGCAAACATATATAACAGCCCAGAGTACGAGACATGAACTCCTATGTACCCATCACTCAGCTTCCGCAATAATCAGCTAGCCAGTCTTGTTTCTGTATCCCTACCTACTCCCCCACCTTCTTTTTATTTTAAAGCAAATCCAAGACATGACCTCATTTGGTTCAGTAAAGAATTTCACATTTCTTTTCTTTTTTTTTTTTTTTTAAGATTTTATTTATTTATTTGACAGACAGAGATCACAAGTAGGCAGAGAGGCAGGCAGAGAGAGAGGAGGAAGCAGGCTCGCCGAGGAGCAGAGAGCCCGATGTGGGGCTCGATCCCAGGACACTGAGATCATGACCTGAGCCGAAGGCAGAGGCTTAGCCCACTGAGCCACCCAAGTGCCCCGCATTTCACATTTCTAATTAGAAATAAAATTACTTGACTCATTCTGAAACTAAATACCCCTATACTCTCCTATTGAACAGAATAGGCTGGAAATGATATGTAACTCAGTCTTCGAGGGATTTGGAAGAAACGTTTTCCCTTCATGATTGTTGAGGATGTTTAATACAAAGGAAAGAATCTCTAACTGGAATTTCGCATATCTGCAAGAGAGGCTGTATTTTGGGGCAAGGAATGGGAGAATATTGTCAGCTACTCTACTGTTGATTGTCAGTCCTGTAGGGTAAATAACTGTCTATTATCTTCCCCAGCCTTTTTTTTTTTTTTTTTTGTCCCTTATACATCAAATCCCTCAGTAAGTACTGAAAAAATTATTTTAAAGATCTCTCAGGAGTTCAGCAGCCTCTTTCCTCTCATCAGCAAATGGGAAGTTTGGAATTCCTGTGACTATCGCATGCCATCATCCTCATCAAATTGTGCCTTATGAAATGTCCACTTGGACACACAGCCCCACCTGTTACCCGCTGGGATCCCTCTTTGACTCCATTTCAGGGGTGAACTATTCTCCCGCTTTGTTCATTTGCATTGGAGACCCCATGACGTTCGACCTGGCTCACAGTTTTCCTTTTCTTTTTCAAAACAATAAAACTGTTTTGGAGGGATTCTGGACTACATTAGGTGATCATTTTCAATTTTCATGCAAGACATATGGAAAGACTCACCTCCACTTACAGCTTATTCCCCGAGACTGTCTGAACCACAGCCGACACTCCGGAATGAAAAAGGCCTTGCAGGCAGTCACATTTCCCACCCCTATCCTGCACTGACCTCAGTCAGCTCAAGTCAAAACTCACAGAAGTGAGGGACTTTGATGATCCGGGCCATTGAGATTTTCAGCCCCCTCCTCACTGACACCGGGGCTCCCCAGACTCTGGGAAGTGAGGTTGGGGAGGGGGTGGCACAGGTGTTTCTGTTCTTTGTTTTCTTTGGGAGAGGGAGAAAGACCAGAGGGAATGGTTCTGTTTGGCCATGGTGCTTCCTTTTTGTCTACTCGAGTTAATGGAGAAAAGCCATAAAATGCTGTCGACCAGGCTCTTACGTTTTCCTCGCAGATACGTATGTAAATTACTCCAACACAGAGAATTTCAATGGCTGAGTCAACGTTTGACCTTCAGTAAGTTTCCAGAATTGAGGTGTTTGGTCTATTTTGCGTCATTCAAAAACACAGGCTTGCACATGACAAGTTAAGCGGTGACAGAAGTAAAAACAGACAAGACCATTTGCCGAGGATGGGAGTCACGGGGTGGGAGCTGGAAAATTCGGTGCCTGTGCACCAGGCTTGTGAGCCTCTTGATCTGGGGATGAGAGTAACAGCCAAAGTAACCTGCGGTAGGGGGGTTTAAAGGACCGGTTCTCTAGGAGGAAGGAGAGACTGGCTCCGTGGCAGCAGGTCTGGCTCTCTGGCAAGGTAGGGCGAGAGGTCTACAGAGTGTGCTCAGAGGAGGAAGAGGAGGCGTAAGGCTGCCCTGGTGGGTGGCTGGGAGACAATGGGGAGGCGACATTTTGCTATGGATATTCTGGAGTCTCTCTGGGCCTTTCCCCAGGGCCCCTGATGAAGCGTGTGCTTTCTCCTCCATCGCTCTTGGTTGTTGCATGGGACACTGAAGAGTTGTGATGTTGATGGATGGGGGGCCCTGAGCGGATGCAAATAGATTTGGGTTAGAGCTGTCAGAACGTTACACCCTTCAGGAAGAGGGAAGAAAGGCAAAGTGCAGCCCTGGGAGACAGGTTTCCCCTAAAAAATGAGCTATGGCCTATGGTTGGAAGACCAGGAGTGGCTCATGGCCTGGTTGCCTCTGGCTCGGCCCCCCTCCCACGCCCTGGCCCAGGGATCTGGGGCCGTCAGGCATCCCCCCAGCAGTGTGTGGAAAATGGGCCCTGCAGGAAACCCCCCACCGAGCAGCTGGGGAGCAGTTCTCCCTGCCTTGTGCAGGGAGATGCACGGACTCAGACCGCCGTGCTGGGCTGGGGTGCCCCGTGCAGGCAGGGAGGAGGAGGAGTTGACCATGAAGGACAAAGGCACATGTCAGCAAGTCCTACATCCCTCAGGCCCGGGGGCTTGGCGGGCCAGCCGGAGTTTCCTGGCATTTGGTTCTGTAGTAGGTGAGGCCAACTGGCTCCGGAGAATTTTGTAAAGCTTATGTCAGCCTGTGTCTTGGGTCTTGCTTGCTGCCTGGGAGGTGATGGTGCCGGCTGGCGGAGTCCCAGCAGGTCCTTTGGGGGCCCATGTGGAGGCTCTGGACACCGACAGGGTCTTTCGAGCCAGGAGAGGATGGGGGACAGGCAGATGGGGCTGGGGATAGAACTTGGGGCAGGTCTAACAGCCAGAGCTGGTCTCCAGGCCTCAAGCAAGTCATCCTCCCTGGAAGGAAAGAATTCTTACTGACCTAGAGGACAGATGGGGAGGGCTCCTGCTTCCCTCCTACTGTGAAGCATTCTGCAGGAACCTCACCCTCCCTGGGGGCCTCTTCTACACACGGTGTGAGACAAGCTTTAAAAAGGCATTCTTGACCCAGTACCTCAAAGACGTCTTCTCTGGAAACAAAAATAATGCGCTAAAGCTCAAATTTTATGCAAACACTGAAGAAGGCCGTCTTCCTGCATTATTATCACAAGACATGCTCCATCCCAGGCCCAGCCTGGGTCAGGAGAAGTTTGGGGGTTTTCCTCTGAAGCCAGGAGATCTGAGTCGAGGGATGTGTATGCCCACTTGACTCCCACTGTTCCGGCCTTCAAGGTCATTTACACTTAAAAACCCAAAAACCCAAAGTTGCTCCTTCTTTGGAGCAAAGGGATCTTTTCCCAGGGACTTTCCAATCCCTCCAGTGCTCCTGAGAACGGAAGCATCCATTGCCCCGCAGAGTCAGTCCCAGAGCGTCCTCAGCCCCGTGCCTCAGGAACACTGAGATGACCAGTGGCCCTATTCGCCTCTCCACGCCAAAAAAAATAAGCTCGCCACAGGCCAGGAGGTAGTAAGAGTGGCTGATGGCCACGGAGGGCTTAGCGAGTGCTGGGCACTCATCTAAGTGCTCCCCGTGGAAGACTCATTTAGCCCCGCAGTAATGCCTCCTGGAGGTAGTACTATTTATTTATTTTACAAGATTTTATTTATTTATTTAAGAGAGAGAGCATGAGCGGAGGGACAGGCAGAGGGAGAGGGGGAAGTAGATTCCCTGCTGAACGCAGAGCCACACAGGGGACTCAATCCTGGGATCCTGGGATCATGGGCTGAGCCAAAGGCTGACGCCTAACCCACTGAGCCACCCAGAATGAGTGCTATTTATGGTGCTCACTCTGCAGAGGGCGAAATCGGCCTGGAGAGACCATGACATATGCACAGGGTCGTGTCACCAAGGAGCAGAGGGGACTGGGATCCGAATGCTTCTCTCCTTGCCCTTACACACTCAGGGGCTTTGGGTTCGTGCTGTGGCATCGGGAACTGAGCACCCTCTGGGGAAGGGGTCTTGGTGAGGGGACCAGCAATACTCAGGGAGGAGGGCCTGGAATCGGATGCTTCCCAGAAGCCCCTGGGGCTCTGGAACCGGAAACTCTGAATGAGCAGCATCACCGCTGTGTGCCCATCCTTGCTTTCCAACCATGCTAGCACTCTCTGCCCCCTGCTCACCCCGGAAGGGAGGGATGTGGCAGCTTGGAGCATCTTTCCCCAGCATTGACTCCACACCAGGCCCAGCACTCAGAGCTGAGAGCAGAGATGAAAGTACATGGCCCTTAGTACAGGTGACCCAGACCTGCGCACAGGTGCCGAATCCCATGGGTGATGTGGGGAGGGGAAAAGGCTGGCGGGAAGGTGGGGGCTACTGTAGCCTACCGGCCTCTTGGCAGAGTTGCAACACGGAGGGAAAACCCTTCTAGTATTTGGAGAGACCTCTTCATTGCTGATTGAGAAAGGTGTCTAGCCCCTTGGGCATGCTCTCGAGGAGGAGGTTTGGACAGAGAAGAGTCCAACCAGGCATCATGGAAAAGAGCAGGACTTTGGTGTTATCTATGAGACCTTGAGAAGGACTTTGGGGCCCTGGAAAGAGAGGAGGAATTGAAGGGCCCCCCAGTACTGTCTTCAGTTGGTAGTTCCCTGTGAGGGTCTGAGGCAGGCATTGGCTAATGAGCTCTTGACAATGGGAGGACTAGAAACTTCCTATTTATTTATTTATTTATTTATTTATTTATTTTAAGATTTTGTTTATTTATTTGAGACAGAGAGAGAGAGAGGGGGAGAGAATGAGCAGGCTCCGGGAGGGGCAGAGGGAGAGGGAGAGGGAGAAGCAGATACCCCACTGAGCAGGGAACCTGGCTCAGGGCTTGATCCCGGGACCCCAAGATTTTGGTCTGAGCCAAAGGCAGACGCTTAACTGACTGAGCCACCCAGGTGCCCCTAGAAACTTCCAATTTAAAGTTGGTTTCTGCTGGCACAGTAATTACTGGTTCTAGTCACCTGCTGCTCCCCTGATCCTCTCTCCCCAAGACCCGAAGTAAGAGTGGGTCCCCTACGGTAGTGCGCAGGCACTGGTAGTGCCCTTCCAGCCAGTGACCTGTGGCAGAGGCCGGAGGTGGGCCAGGGAAACATCAGGAGAGGAATGACCACAGAGGGACAGGCTGCAGGGCCGCTGATCCGGGAACAGATTCTTAAGAAACCCTATTTTCCTCCACCATCCTGGAAGGTGAATCTGGAAAGGGTGGGTGGGAGGATAGAGGCTGGATTCTGTTACTTCCCAGCATGAGGATCAGGTTTGGGATGGGGTCAGGTAGGTGAGAGCCACTTGCCCCAGCACCTTCGAGAGTATGCACTCCAAAACCCAGCCGTCAAGAGAAATCCTATTTTCATGCAATGTTTAAAAAGCCCAAATACAAAAATCTATGATGAACAGACTCCTGCAATTTTAAATACAGACAGGATATCAGTATACGACTAATTTTTCCTTTTGCTTCTGGCTCTGGTATAGCTGAGCAATGCGTTGTTCTGGAGCCTTCTTTATTTATCATGTTGGTAATTTATTCATCCTGGATTTTTCTGCGTTAATTTTGATTTTTAAAATACTGCATTAAAATATGATTTCCTTTGATGGCTGAGCTTTTGGCACCCCCTGAAATGTTGTGCCCGGGTGAGTGTCTCCTGGCATTGCCTGGCAGCTCCAGACATTTTATTTGGCTTTATTTAAAGGGTAACCCACGAGCCTGGGGGTTCATGGGGAAGGGCCACCACCTGGGTGATACTCACTCTTGCAGAATCCCTTCAGAGACTGGGTCAGCTCTGACATATGTCTCACCTCCAGCCTGTTAGTGCTGACAAATGACAAAAATAAAACAAATTAGCAATGACTTGGATGTCCTTTATCTGAGAGCAGATAGTCCATTCATGGGGGGGCGGTGCACAGTGTCTCACATGCAGTACAGCCCTCTTCCTGGGGGCTTTGGGACAATGGGAACTTTATGGAGGGGTCGGGGAGACAAGGCAGGAGCAGGGCAAGGTGGGCTAGGGGGATCCTCTTTCCCAGGGGAAGGTAAGTTAGCCGGAGCTGAGTTGGAGGACTGTGATTGGTGATGCTCCGTTTCCTTGGCAGGAAGGCATTTCCCCTAAGCACCCCTGACTTAGGTTTAGATCTGTGACGTGGGCCAGGCCACCAGGGTGGCCTCTGTTCTGTGGGTCCCGATCCACAAATGACCTTTATCAGTGCCCAGACTGCGACAAACCCATGTTCACACATCACTGCAGGCAGCAAAGCTGAGGCTTCCCTGGGCACAGATGGTGGGCACCGAGCCAGGGGACCCCCCAATCCATGAGCGAAGTGTTGGGGGGGGTAGAGGCGGGTTGATTTGATTTTGTCTCAACGGGAACTTTCTTTGGATCTCTTTCCCTGACTTCACTGCACATTTCAAAACAACATTCTTTTATGAACAAGCACCAGGACATCAAATACTTCCACACCCTATGCTAGAACGGCTTCAGGCCATGTTGTTCTTTTTCTTTTAAATAGTTCCATGTAAAATCAGATGTTAACTCTCTCTCTGAATAAACCCAAGTGGAAAGGGTTTTTCTTTTCTTTAATAACACCAATGACAATCAGAACAGGTGGAAAGAATATGTGCCCTTAACACACAGAGCACAGTGGTTTAGAAGAAAAACACTAAGTTGTTACATATGTAACAAACAATCCTTATTTATTGATGGTGAGAAAAATGAACAACAAAGCTCGGAGGGAAAGTACGGCAGGAAATGTATTAGCAGGAAGGATGATTTATGGTGTTGAATGGGGTCTGTTTCTTTCATAAATGGGTTTTGTTTTACATCTTGGTCAACACCCACCAGCTCTGCCTCACTTTTTCATAATTAAAGCGTGTTTTGGGGCTCCATTGTTCATCGCAGCTTTTGGAAACTCCTCTTCAGCCAACAAGCCATGAAACAGACTCGGGTTCTCCAATGCTGGACATTACAACCCCCACCTCGGTCACCCTTACACTCTCCCCATTGTACTGTGCGGGAAAGGAGTCTGTGAGAGAAAGGATCCCACAGTGGGTTGGAGGTGGAAATAGATCATTTTGCAAGCAACGTTCTGTAAGGGGACTCAAGACCTAGGATTCTAGACCTGGTTTTTTTCTCTCATTTTTTCCCTTAACACGCTGCATGAGGGAGCAGTGGCTCCGACTGACACTGTGAACGGTGCGTGTGATGGTTTTGATAACTCATAAAACAGCTCAGAGCATTCACGTTTTTCTATCCCTCGCAAGACGGCCTCTCTCAGGTTGGCGTCGCATGGTATTTGCAAACACTTGGACTTCATACAGAGGGCTGGAAGGAACTTCAGAAGACCTCTAATTTTTTTTGCTAAAGGTGATCAGATGGGGTGTTAACATGTTTCATGCTGCCAAAGGGTGAGTTAAAGTCGGAAGAGCTTTCCATGTGTAGACACGGGCCTGAAAGAGCTCCAGAAACATTTGTCATGAACCTTGTGAAACTTTGAAAACTGGATGCTAACCAGCTTGTAATAACACCTACTCTTCTCTTGGTGAATTCGGGCCAGACAAGGAGCAGCCCCTACCTGCCTACTCTCCAGAATTCTCTCTGCATTCACTCTCTGAGGGGGGGACTTCCATGTCCACCAGGGGACCTGGCATAACACTGGCCCTGGGCCTTCCTCCTACATCCGAGGGATTTGTCTGACTTTTCCGACATGTTCTCTGCCACACATTCATCTTGTGGTGGTTGTGTTTGTTACTTTGTTTTTAAAGCTTTTATCTCACAAATACTGTATCTATTTTAGAAGAATGAGAAAATGCAGATAAAGAAAAGAAGGAGAAATAGAGATCACTTGTAATTCTAGAGGTAGCCAACCACTGACATTTGGGAATACACATTTCTACACTTTTTGTATGAATACGTACACACCAAAGTACACAGCAAAGATGGGGTCACACAGTATATACTGTTGTACTCCCTGGTCTTTCACTGTTTGAGAACATGCTGATATTGGCAATGACTCTTCTCTCTGGGCTAGGCTCTCATTTGAATTCCTTTCAAAAAACACAGAATTTTCAGGGTATCAGAGCTGGGGACCCATCAAGTGCATATTCCTTTGCCCTTTGTTCTCTGTCAAGGAGGATCCTAAGCTTTGCTTTTGGCCTTTTGCTAGAAGTGGGAATATTTTCAGTTTGTTAAGAGCCAAAGATGTTCCCACAGTCCTAGGTCCCCCACCTGCCTATGCTCCATTGGTGAAAACAGAGTGGTTGGCCCACCAACCACAGTCATACTCCATGAGCATGACTGGGTCAGTGATTCAAGGGGACTGGGTGGTGCCGCTTTCTGTTCTCAGTTAGGATGGGTTGACTTCTGCTACAAAAACCAATCTCCAAATTTCAGTGTCTTAAAAAAAAAAAAAAGGTTTATTTCTCATGTCCACCTTGTTCCATACATCCTCACTTTGGAACATAGACTCATAGCATATCCACTATCTTGAACATTGTCTGCTGGATTACATGTCAGAAAGAAAAATAATTTTTATTGGACAAATTCTCTACCTTCCAAGTTATCACAGGTCATAGTTTACCATGTTTTGCCTTTGCAAGCCTGAATCGCACACCTTCCAGGCACCAATAAAACAGTTGCTCTACAGTTGAATGCTTGACCTCTAAGTCAGTACCATATATTTTCCTTTGCGATGGTGTCACCATTTCCTAGTACTAATTTCTGTAACAGTTAGGATAGGTGGGATGCCTGGGTGGCTCAGTTGGTTAAGCTGCTGCCTTTGGCTGAGGTCCTGATCCCCAGGGTCCTGGGATCAAGTCCCACATCGGGCTCCTTGTTCGGCAGGGAGTCTGCTTCTCTCTCTGCCTCTGCCTGCCACTCTGCCTGCTTGTGCACTCGCTCTCTCTCTCTCTCTGACAAATAAATAAATAAATAAAAACTTTAAAAGAAAAAAAAACCTGTCAGGATAGGCTAGGTTATGCTGTGGTAATAAATAACCCCCAAAATCTCACTTATACTCTACATCTATTGAAGGCTGCCTAGAGTCTAGGCCATCTCTGTGTTTGCATGATTGTTAAGGTCAGAAAAAGAAAAGGAGGCAAAATGTACACTCTGATAAAGTTTCTGCCACATTTCATTGACTAAAGGAAGTCATATGGCCACATCCACCCCAAAAAGTGGACTGGTAATTCTATCATATGTCTAAAATGAGGAAAGTAAGAAATATTTTATAAACAGCACTAATGATTACCTAATGTTTTATTACCTCTGTTGGGAGCAGAATGGGTTCATGGTTACATTTGGTCATAGCTCCTCTATATTATTAATGGCAGGTTTAATGGAGAGTTTCTAGCCAGTATTTTTTCCTTCAGCCTGAAGAATTGGGATTCTTTGTAGTACAGGTCTACAGGTGACATTTTCTTATCTTTTATTTATAGAAAAGTTTTTCATTTTGCCTCATTATTTTTTTTAAGGATTTTATTTATTTATTTGACAGAGAGAGACACAGCAAGAGAGGGGGAGTGGGAGAACACAAGCAGGGGGAGTGGAAGAGGGAGAAGTGGGCTTCCCGTGGAGCAGGGAGCCCAATGCAGAGCTCAATCCCAGGACCCTGGGATCATGACTTGAGCTGAAGGCAGAGGCTTAATGACTGAGCCACCTAAACACCCCATTTTGCCTCATTCTTGAAGGATATTTTTGTTGGATATAGAATGATGGGTTGACATTTTTTTTTTTTTCTCTCAGCATTTTAAAGTTGTGGTTACACTGTCTGCTGGCCTCCATCTTTTTCTAGTGATGAGCCAGAAGTCATCTGTGGCCTTGCCCCTTTATATGTAATATATCCTTTCTCTTTGACTACTTAATATTTTCTTTGCAGTTTTAGTTTCCATCAGTTTGAATATGATATGCTTAGGTGTGCTTTCCTTTTATGTATCCTGCTTTGGTGTATTCAATATTTTTTCAGTTTTTCTCTCTCTCCTCTTGACTTTTCCAGATTTCCCCACAGACCAGTGACCTCTGTTCACTTTTAAAATCTTTTTTCCTTGGTGCTCCTTAGTTCTTATTGATACCTTTTAAATAAATTACATTCAGTTATTAATCATACATTTTAAACTCACTAACTCTTTTGTTATGTATGGTCAGCTCTGCATTTTTTACTTCAGATTTTAATTTTTGGTTCTAGAATTTCCTCTTGGTCCTTTTCAACTGTTTCTATTTCACCGCTCAGATATCCTATCTGTTAATTTATTATAAGCATATATTTACATTATGGAACATAGTTATACTAGCTCCTTTAAAATTCTGTTTGCTCATCCCAATATCTGGGTCTTCTTAGGATTAATGTCTTCATTGGTTACCTTCTCTCTTGAGTGTGAATTACATTTTCCTGTGCCTTTGTATGTCTAGTAATTTTGGTTAATATCCTGCATTTTATGAATGATATGTTGTAAAGACTCTGGATTCATTATTTTCCTCTGAAGATTCTTGATTTTTTTTTTTTTTTTGTTCCTCCTAATTAGCAGTTAATTCACACTCTAAATTCTATCTCTTCTGTGGTGGGCAGCAACTGAAATCTCAGTTGAGTTATTTTATTCTTCATTGGACTGATCGAAATCTGCTCCATGAATGTGTAGGTCAGGGGCAGCTAGAGATAGAAGCAGGGTTTATACACTGAGTTTAGGCTCTCCCTCTGTGGATCTTTTCTTTTCACAATCCTCCCCACACCCTGTTTTGCAATGCTGGTGGCCATCCTGAACTCCTCTTAATATTCATGACTCCTAAACTGAAGGTTTCTGAGTTTTGGCCACTTGTATGGTGGCTGACTAAGGCCTGCCCTCAGGCAAAAAGTTCAGTGTGTGAGAGTGTGTGTGTGTGGGGGGGGGTGTGTGTGTGAGAGAGAGAGAGAGAGAGGGAGAGAAAGAAAGAGAGAAAAGGAGAGACAGAAAGAGAATAAGAATGAGAGAAAGAGAACATTTATTTGGTTTATGCCTGCTTTGGGACTTTCTCCAGTGCATTCAGATATTTGTATTTTTATATTTTATCCAGAGGTTTTAGTTATTATTCTGCCATTACTACAGTGCAATCCTCTTTAAAAAAAAATGAAGAGAGTTAACATAGAATGTTATACTGGCTTCAGATGTACAATATAATGATTAAATAATTCTATACATTACTCAGTGCTCATGAAGATAAATGTACTCTTGATCACCTTTATCTGTTTTACCCCTTCTCCACCCATCTCTCCTCTGGCAACCACCCATTTGTTCTATTTTGGGGGGCACCTGGGTGGCTCAGTTGGTTAAGTGTCTGCCTTTGGCTCAGATCATGATCCTAGGGTCCTGGGATCGAGCCCCACATGGGGCTCTTTGCTCAGTGGGGAGCCTGCTTCTCTCTTCCCATTCCCCCTGCTTGTGTTACTTTTCGTGCTGTCAAGTAAATACATAAAATTTTTTTTAAAAAAGAGTCTATTTTTGTTTTTGTCTCTTTTCCTTTGTCTCCTTTGTTTCTTAAATTTCATGTATGAGTGAAATCATACAGTATGTCTTTTTCTGATTGACTTCTTTCACTTTGCATTATATCCTGTAAGTCCATTCATACTGTTACAAATGGCAAGATATCATCCTTTTTTATGGCTGAAAATTAGAATGGCTGAGTGACATTCCATTTTGTATATAAATCTTATTTTCTTTACCCATTCACCTATGGATGGAAACTTGGTTGCTTTCATCTCTTGGCTATTGTAAATAATGTTGCAATAAAACATATGGATGCACATATTTTTTCAAATGAGTGTTTTCATTTTCCTTGGGTAATTATCTAGTAGTAAAATTACTGAATCATATGGTAAGTATATTTTTAATTTTTTGAGGAACTGTTTTCCACAGTGGGTGTACTAACTTGCATTCCCTCCAACACTGCACAAGTGTTTCTTTTTCTTCACATCCTCATGAACACTTGTTATTTCTTGTCTTTTTTATTCTAGCCATTCTGACAGGTGTAAGATGACATCTCATTGTGGTTTTGATTTGCATTTCTCTGATGATGAGTGATGTTGAGCATCTTTTCATGTGCCCATTGGTTATCCATATGTCTTCTTTGGAAAAATGTCTATTCATGTTGTCTGCCCACTTTTTAATTGGATTTTTTGGGAGTTGAGTTGTAGAAGTTCTTTATATATTTTGGATTTTACCTTCCTATTATATATAAAATTTGCAAATATTTTTTTCCCATTTAGTAGGTTGTCTTTTAGTTTTGTTGATGGTTTCCATTGCTGTGCAAAGCTTTTTATTTTGGAATATTCCCAATAATTTAATTTGCTTTTGTTTCCTTTGCCTGAGGAAACATTTCTAGAAAAATGTTTCTGTAGCCGATGTCAAAGAAATTACTGCCTGTGATTTTTTTCTAGGAGTTTTGTGGCTTCAGGTCTCATATTTAGACCTTTAATCCATTTTGAGTTTATTTTTGTATATGGTGTAAGAAAGTGGTCCAACTTCATTCTTTTGCTTATAACTATCCAGTTTTCCCAGCACTATTTGTTGGAGAAATTCTTTTTTTTTTTTTAAGGTTTTATTTATTTGACAGAGAGACACAGAGAGGGAACACAAACCGGGGGAGTGGGAGAGGGAGAAGCAGGCTTCCTGCTGAGCAGGAAGCTCCATGTGATGCGGGACTTGCCCCCAGGATGATGACCTGAGCTGAAGGCAGACAGACACTTACTGACTGAGACACCCAGGCGCCCCAATCTTTTCCCCATTGTATATTCTTGCCTCCTTTGTTGTAAATTAATTGATCATATAAGCCTGGGTTGTTTCTGGACTCTCTATTCTGTTCTATTGATCTATGCATCTATTTTTGTGCCAATACCATAGTGTCTTGATGACTACAGCTTTGTAGTATATCTTGAAATCTGGGATTGTGATACCTCCATCTTTGTCCTTTCTGAAGATAGCTTTGGCTATTTGGGGTCTTTTGTGGTTCCATACAAATTTTAGTATTATTTGTTCTAGCTCTGTGAAAAATGTTGCTGGTATTTTGACAGAGATTGCATTATAAATCTGTAGATTGCTTTGAGTAGTATGGACATATTAACAATATTTTCCAATCCATGAGCCTGGAATATCTTTCCATTTGTTTGTGTCACCTTCAATTTCTTTCATTAATGTTTTATAGTTTTCAGAGTCTAAGTCTTTTCACCTCCTTGTCTAACTTTATTCCTATGTATTTTGTTAATTTTGGTACTATTGTAAATGGGATTGTTTCTTTTTCTGCTAATTTATTATTACTGTATAGAAATTCAATAGATTTCTGTATACTAATTTTGTATCCTGCAACTTTACAGAATTCATTTATGAGTTCTAGCAATTTTTTTGGTAGTCTTTAGGGTTTTCCTTATATAGTATCATGTCATCTGCAAATAGTGGAAGTTTTATTTCTTCCTTATCAATCTGGGTGTTTATTTCTTTATGCTGTCTGGTTGCTGTGGCTAGGACTTCCAATAGTATGCTGAATAGAATGGTTAGAGTGGACATCTTGTCTTGTTCCTGATCTTAGAGAAAAAGCTCTCAGGTTTTCATCATTAAGTATGATGTTAGCTGTGGGTTTTTCATATGTGGCCTGTATTATGTTCATGTATGTTCCCTCTGCATCTATTTTGTTGAGAGTTTTTTAACATGAATAAATATTGTACTTTGTCAAGTGCTTTTTCTGCATTTAGTGGGATGATCATATATGGTTCTTATGCTTTTCCTTATTAATGTGATATATCACATTGATTGATTTGTGACCACTGAACTACCCTTGGATTCCTGAAATAAGTCCATTTGATTATAGTGAATGATTTTATAATGTATTGTTGGGTTCAGTTTGCTAATACTTTGTTGAGGATTTTGGTATCTATGTTCATCAGAGATGTTGGCCTTTAGTTTTCCTTTCTTTTCTCTCTCTCTCTTTTTTCTTTCTTTCTTTCTTTCTTTTTTGTAGTATCTTCATCTGGTTTTGGTATCATGGTAATAGATGTAGAATGAATGAATTGTAGAACAAATTTGGAAACTTTTCTTCCTCTTTCTTTTTTTTTTGGAATATTTTGAGAAGACTAGGTATTGACTCCTCTTTAAATATTTGGCAGAACTCACTTATGAAGCCATCTGGTCCTGGACTTTTATTTGTTGGGAGCTTTTATGGGGGGGAGGGTTTTTTTTAATTAGTGATTCAATTTAAATGCTAGTAATCAGTCTGTTCAAATTTTCTTTTCTTCCTGCTTCAGTTTTGGAAGGTTATATGTTTCTAGGAATTTATCCATTTCTTCCAGGTTGTCCAATTTTTGACATGTAATTTTTCATGGTATTCTCTTATAATCTTTGTATTTCTGTGGTTTTCACTGTTATTTCTCCTCCTTCATTTCTAATTTTATTTATTTGAGTCATCTCTCTTTTGTTCTTGATGAATCTGGGTTAAAGTTTATCAAGATTCTAAATCTTTTCAAAGTATAATCCTCTGTTTACCTTTTAAGACTATAAAATCTGGTAAGTGTTCACAACTCTTTTTCATTCCATTTCATAAGTATCTTCTCCATGTATCTTCTGTACAGCCATGTTCCTTCAGAATATCCATACTGAATCATTCAATTCTTCCTATATTGGGGAGAAATCTGTCCTTGAGAACCTCTCTGTGTGAATCACAATGGATGTTCCATCAGCTCTGGATCTTTCCTCTGTGAAGGACGGAATACTGCCAAGTTTGCTGAGTACTATCTCCTGGATCAGTATACTTTTTTTTTAATGCAAATCTGTAATCCTGCAATATCTTTCCTCTTATTTACTCAATACAAGTAACTGCTTAACTTCCAAAGTTAAGTTCTCTCTAGAATAATTGAGTCCAGCATGACAGTGGTCCTGAAACCACACCATCTGTATGTGGAAATAAAAAAAATAGAGAATGGAAATAAAAGAATCACAATTTCAAGATGCAGGTGATTTTAGAACTCTCTAGTTCAATATGTTCACATCAGGTTAAGGTAAAAGATCCAAGGAAGTTGGTTTAATTATGGACATGCTGTCGGTTACTAGCAGAACCAATCAACCTTGTTCAGCAGACTTAGCTGTCTCTTTTTTCATATAATTTGAGGCTATATTTTTCTACTGCCACCAAAGAATCTTATATGAAAGAACTTAATATCTAAACAGCTCCAGGGCTTCAAAAAAGCAGAAATGTGAAAATGTAAGTCTCTTCTGCAGTTTTTAAAAAAAAAGACTATTTTTTTTAGAGCAGTTTGAGGTTCATAACAAATTGGGTGGAAAGTACAGAGAGTACATAAATCTCTTGCCTTCCCCCAACACCCACTCCCTCATATGCACACTATTCCCCACAGTCTACATCCTGTACTGGAGTAGGATGTTTGTTACAACTGGTAAACTTACATTAACATATTATTATCATTCAAAGTCCATAGTTTATATTAGGGCTTACTCTTGGTGTTGGACATTCTATAGGTTTAGACAAATGTATAATAACACATATCCACCATTATAGCACCATAGGGAATACTTTCACTGCCTTAACTATCCTTTGTGTTACACCTATTCCTCCCTCCCTCCCTCTTAACCCTGGCAACTGCTGAGCTTTTTCATAACTCTATAGTTTTGTTCTTTGTAGAATGTCATATAACTGGACTCACACAGCACATAGTCTTTTCGGATTGGCTTCTGTTACCTAGTAATATGCATCAAAGTTTCTTTTGTGTCTTCCCATGTCTTTCATGCTGAATAATATTCTGTTGTCTGAATGTACCACACTTTATTTACCCATCCACATATTGAAGGATATCTTTGTTGTTCCAAGTTTTGGCATTTATAAATAAAGCTGCTATAAACATCTGTATGCAGGTTTTTGTATAGACATAAGTTTCCAACTCATTAGGGTTAATATCAAGGAGGATGGTTGCCAGATTTCTCCATAAGAATATGTTTAACTTTGTAAGAAACTGCCAAACTGTTCTGCAAAGTGGCCATATTGGGGCATCTGGGTGGCTCAGTCAGTTAAGCATTGGCCTTCGGCTCAGGTCATGATCTTCGGGTCCTGGGAACAAACCCTGCATCAGGCTCCCTGTTCAGTGGGGAGCCTGTTTCTCCCTCTCTCGCTCCCCCTGCTTGTGCTCTCTCTGTCAAATAAATAAATAAAAATCTTACAACAAAAACAAAAACAATGTGGCCATAACATTTTGCTTTTCTACGAGGAATGTTTGAGAATGACTATTGTGCTACATTCTTGTCAATTCTTGTCAATCTTGTCAATTCTTATCAATTTTCCAGATGTTGGCCATTCTAGAAGGTATGTAGTGGCATGTCATTGTTGTTTTAATATTTAATTCTCTAATGACATATGTTAAGCATCTTTTCATTTGCTTATCTTCCATATGTATATTTCTTTGATGAGGTGTCCAGATCCTTGGCCCATTTTTAAAATTAGGTTGTTTGTTTCCTTATGGTTGAGTTTTGAGTTCTTTTATATTTTGGACAACAGTACTTTTTCAGACATCTCTTTTGCAAATATCTTCTCCCAGTCTTATTCTCTTGACATGTCTTTTGCAGAGCAGAAGTTTCAATTTTAATGGAGTCCAGCTTCTCAATTATTTCTTTCATGGATTATGCCTTTGATTTGGGGTCACTGAATTTAATAACAAAAACAGTGACAGTAACAAGACTAACCCAAGGTGGGATGTTAATTGCCATAAAAGCAATTATATGGTATTGACTAGAGCTTGATGATGATGTTTTATTTGCCATTTAAGGATTCGTCCATGCAAATCATTCCCACCTGTAATATGAAAAAATACACATTCACAATTACTTTGTTTATCAGTGTAGCTATATCAAATGAAATATCTGTAGTAGAAATAGACCAGGCTTCATATGTCAATCCTGATTTGAGATTAGCAGGCAGCAGCCACTTCCCAAGCTGCTGTTCCTGACATCTTGCATGAACTCAAAGCCAAGTATTATCAACAGAGGTGTTTTTTTTTTCATTCCCTGGGAAGCTAGTAATGGTGCTCCATGGAAGAATGCCTTCCTTCTCTGTTTCCAGTAGCAGAAACCACAGATGCTAGTGACTATAACTCCACATTCATGTTAAGCATCAGAATTTGTTAATCATGGTATAAGAGAGTTGCTATGCTATGGCAAGAAATGGCAATGATGGTAACAAGACAATCACACTGCAAGGAGCTGGACTCCAGTGAAATATGTATCAGGGAGAGCTCGGGGAAAAGATATTGGCATTCCTGGTCTAAGAGATACCATAGCCTGTGTGTTTATCAGCCAATGAGCTCAAATGGATAGATAATTGAAGAAGAGCTCCAAGGCAACAAGGGACTTCTTAAAGAGGATATCAGGGACTGACACAGAATCTCTTCCACTATATTCTCTTGGTTGATGTAGTTACAGGCATAGCCCAGGTCCAAGGAGGAGAAAAAATGGATCCCAGCTCTTGATGGGGCAGTTTTGAGCCATCATTAACCCACCACCTATTATTATAATGTCTATTTTTTCCTTGCCTATTAGTCCATGGACGTGAGGAACCTAAAATGATGATGCACTAACTGTGCGTTCTGTGGGACTCTTACTATGTTGTCTTAGGTGAAACGGTTCCCATCTTAGGACCCAGGACCCCACTGAATCTAAAATGGCAGGGATGGGAAGCACATATTCCACAAATTAGCAGGAGTGGTGGTGAAGGGGAACTCCTACTTTTACCTTTTGGTTTCTGGATCCACATAGTTTCCCTACTGGGCACAAGGCACCCTATCAGCTGTAGGCTCCATATGTAAATTGCATCCTGGATGACAGCATTTCAAGTTGCTCAGCTCTTTCTGAGCAGGCTCTTCAGCTGAGCCCATAAGAGGACATTCCCTTATTCTATTAGGATAGCTGCCTTTGGGCACAGCAATATTTGGTTGAAGCAGTCCTATCTCCTTTTCCATAAGAGGGGTCCCTTGATCGGAGGCAATGTTGTGTCGATGTCATTTGGTAGCTCAAACTTTTTTCTCCTTCTGATGGAAATACTGGTAGGGGCATTGTGGACATGGAGGGCAAACACATATCCGAAGAAGGTATCAACTGCAGTAAGAACAAATTACTGCCTCTTCCAAAGCAGGAGTCCAATGTATCAAGTTGCCATCAATGGCTCGCTGGTCTCCTTGAGGGGTGGTACTGTACTGAGGGCTCATGTTAGTCTGTGCTGCTGGCAGGCTGATTCAACAGTGCAGTAGCTAGGACCAGTCTTGGTGGGAGGGAGTCCATCATATTGGGCCCATGCATTACCTCTATCCCCGTCCTTGGTGGCTGTCTCTAAGTGAGACTGTAGAGAGGCAGCAAAATCTGTTTTCTGCTCACATCAACAAACTGGGCCTATTAATCCATAAAGCGATCTAGAGACTCTTCTACTTCCGCTGATCTCCAGTTGTAGTGGACACCTGACCTGTTCCATGAGACCATATGTGTGAGTTTAGGGAGAGGCACTGGTGTAACCCAGTCAAGTGACAACGTTTAACCATGTATTTTGGAGTCTTTTTTTTTCTAAAGATTTTTATTTATTTATTTGAGAGAGAGAGAGAGAGACAGACAGACAGAGATAGCGAGCAAGAGCACAAGCTAGGAGGACAGGGAGAAGATGTGGGACTGGAACCCAACTTGGGACTCGATCCCAGGACCCCAGGATCATGACCAAGCCAAAGGCAAATGCTTAATGTAGTGAGCCACCCAAGAGCCCCCTATTTTGGGGTATTAATGGTGCTCTCTGGATTGCTGTCTGGACAGGACTCTCGGTCCTGATTCCAAATGTACCATACTATTATGCAAAAAATTGCTGTAGCATGTCTACAGGCTAAGTAAACTCTTCCTTCTTTCTGGAGAAGTTGCAAATCAGAGGACAAGAAACACATTACGTCCCTGGGGCAAGACGCTATTAGAGTGAAGACAGTTGACGCTGTCATAGAACTGGCCACGGAAGCCACAGCTGGAATTTGAGATGCAGCAGAGAGGACAGGAGAAGGGACCCACAGGCCTCTAAAATGTACCTCATCTGCTCTGGTTCTATTATCCCAAATTGATTTAGAGTCTCTGGTTCTGTCACTGTCAGTTTGGGGAGAAAACACAATGATTAGACGTGGGAATGCTGAGCAAGAGATGTTGGAGGATCTCGAGCCATTGAGAAAACATGTGATGCCCTGTGTTAAAATACTTCATTCCAAGATTTATTTTGTTGTTTGTGGCTCCCTCCTTTTAAGGCTCTTCTTTCTGTACATATGCTAAGAGTTTTCTCCTCTGTATTCCTGCAAGATGGTTTTGGAGCTCCAAAGTGTCCTCTTTTAATTCCTAACTGATTTTTTTTTTAAATTTGAAAACTCTGTTCCATTTACTGTGGATCATCATATCAGTATAAACCCAAAGACACTCAGTGGGTTCCTGACATCAGTCTCCCAGTCTCTAGTTCCTCATTTTTAAGACACTGATAACAACTCCAAACCAGTGTTTTTCATTGGCCTTGTTCTGCCCATTGTAGGCTAGAATGCGTCCGGGTGTCTGGGCTTAGTTTCTGAGTCCTTGGTTTTTTGGATTAATGCGTCATATTTTATTCCCACCCATCCCCTCAGCTTTGTCCTCCCCTGCAACCCCTTCCAAAGCATTGTCAGCACTCCCATGGGCATCCTTCTACATTCTTCTCCTTGCTCATCTAGTCATCTTTCATTTGTATGTACAGAGTATCCAACAGGGTCCCCTTCTTTTTTGCTAGTGGAATCTTGACTTTATTTGCAATGCAGTGTGCGTAATCCTGGCAATGTGTCATGATTGGTCCAAGCCAATAATGATAATCCTTTCTCCATATTTTCCAGCCTACCCTGCAACTAGAGGTGGCCACATGACCCAGCTCTGGCCAAGAAGATATTAGCTATGGGTGGGGCTTCCAGAAAAACTTTTGATGACTCATTTAGAAGAGTCTTTGCCCCTTGCCTTCTGCCTGCCTAGAATGCACATATGATGCCTGTAGGTGCTACAGGCGTCTTATGGCCATGCAGTGAAAAAGATGGTGGGGTAGAAATATAAGAAGGGTCCGGGTCTTTCAGAGCCCCGTGGAGCTGCTGAAACAAGCTAGAAACTGTCTATATTCACACTACACCTCATGGGAAAAAAACCAAACTCCTTTGTTTAAACCACTGCGAATCTGGTTTATTGTTATCTTACATTCAAAAGCATTTATAACTGATATAAGTTCCATATGGAAACATACACACATTTTTTGGTCTTCAATTTACAAAAGTGCAATCATAGATACTTCTCTTAGTTTATGGAATCTTGCTTTATATCCTTCATAATACATAGCGGAAATTTCTTCAACTCAATGGTTATAGTTCTAATTTACTATTTAAAAATATCTTATTGTCATGGATAGGTAATACTGGTACATGGTTCAAAATTCAATTTTAGTATATGTGCTGCCAAAGTGAGCACTGGTTCAAAATTCAAAATGTGTGGTCACTTTGAAACACTAGAAACACTAGAAATTCCTCGAAAAGTTAAACCGAGAGTTACTATATGCTAGAAATTTCACTCCTAGGTATATACCCAAGAGTAATGAAAGCACATATCCACACAAACAACTTGTATGTAAATGTTCATAGTAGGATTATTTACAGCCCCAGAGTGGGGAAAGAAAAAAACAAAACCCTAAATGCCTTTCACTGATGAATGAACAAAATGTGGTATAGTCATACAATTGGAATATTACTCAGCAAAATAAAATAAAATAAAAGGAATCCTGATGCATGCTACAATGTAGATAAACTTTGAAACATTAATGCTAAATGAAAAGAAGCCAGTTTCAAGAAATACAATAATGTATGATCATGTTTATGTGAGATGTGTGGAATAGGTGAACCCACAGAGACAGAGTAGATTAGTGGTTTCTTGGGGCTAGGAGTGGGGCAGTTGGGAATGGAGAATGAATGCTAATGTGTAGGTGGTTTCTTTCTAATTTTTTTCCAATTTAATTCCAATTTTTCAATTTATTTCCAATTTTCCAATTCATTTCCAATTTTCGCCTTTCCAAACAATGATGAAATAAATAATCTTGTCTGAACATCATTCCCCATATTTGTGAGTACATATTTGGGATAAAATGGGATAAAATCCTAGAGGTGGAATTCTTGGATTAAAGGATAGGTGTACTTTTTATTTTGATGGAATTGCCAAACTGATCTCCACAGTATCGGTGGGAAGTTACCCTCCCACTAGCAATATGTGAGTGTGTCTGTTTCCCAGAGACCCAATAGCACCATGTGTTACATTTTTGATCTTGTCAATCTGGTAGTTGAAAAATTAAGTTGCATTGTGGTTTTAAAGCACATTTTTGTTACTGTGAGCACACTAAGCATCTTTTCCACATTGAATAATAACACATGCAATAAAGTTAATGTTATATTCATTCATGAAGTCATTTGAACTTTCTGTAAATTGTTCATATCCTTTACCAGCTTTTTTATGCGCTTTGGTATTTTTCTTATTATTTTCTTTAGGAGCTCTAGTAAGGGAATTAGCTGTTTGTCTCATTTTTAGCAAATATTTTCCCAAGTTTTTCATTGGTCCTTTGATATTATGGTTGGGTTTTTTTTTCCATGAAGAAAATTTTACGTTTCGATCTAGTCAAATTTCTATATTTACAGATAAATATATAAATATAAAATACATAAATAATACAATTATTATTAAATAACATAAATACAAAATATATAGATATATAAATATTTTATAAGTTTATATATAGCATACACATTTATGTACTATGTTCTTTTAAGCTTCTGGATTTTGTGAAGTGGTAAAAATATTTATTTCTAGTGCATTTATGGTTTCATTTCTTTACATGTAAATATTTATAGAATTTATTTTGCTTTAAGGAATGAGTAGGGATCCAATTAAAAAATTTTAGGTGCATTTTTAGTGATTCTGACTCCATTGTCAAATAGTCTACTTCCCTCCGGTAACTTGGTACACCAACTTTGAGGTGTCAAATTCTTCTAGGTGTTGTCTGTTTTTCTAGAACTTGTGAGTCGCATTGCGTTCCTGGAATAAGCACCTCTTGATCATGACTTGTTATATTTGTAATTTGGTGTTCTAGTCTATTTGCTAAGATTGTACCCAGGATTTTTGTGCGCGTGCGCATGCGCGCGCGTGCATGTGTGTGTGTAGTGTTTATTTGGTTTATAGATCAATGATATATCCAGTTCCTTAAAAGATTTCAGAAGTTTTTCTTCTTTTTATATCTCTGGAACACTGTGAAGCCATTAAAATTATTCAGTCTTTGAAAGTTATTAGAGTTCCCTTGTAAAACCTTTCTGAGCCTGGTGCTTTTTAGAATTAGCACTTTATTTTTTAAAAAATTTAAAAAGATTTTATTTATTTATTTATTCATTTATTTATTTGACAGACAGAGATCACAAGTAGGCAGAGAGGCAGGCAAAGAGAGAGGGAAGTAGACTCCCTCTATTTCTGGGCTGAGCAGAGAGCCCAATGAAGGCCTCGATCCCAGGACTCCGAGATCACAGCCTGAGTCGAAGGCAGAGGCTTAACCCACTACCCAGTGGGTAAGAGCTACCCAGGTGCCCCTGGAATTAGCACTTTAAAAAAAGATTTATTTCTCTATTTGAGAGAGAGGGAGAGAGAACACGAGTGGGAGGAGCAGAGGGAGAAAGAGAGAGAATCCCAAGCAGACTGCACACAGAGCATGGAGCCCAAGGTGGGGCTCGATCCCACAGCGGGTCTTGATCCCACGACTCTTGAGATCACAACCTGAGCTGAAACCAAGGGTCTAACGCTTAACCAACTGTGCCACCCAGGTGTCCCTGGAATTAGCACTTTTAATATTTTATTTCTTCTGTGGAAATTGATATTTTAAGCTTTCTTCCTTTACCAGGGTCAATTTTGATAAGCTATATTTTTCAGAAAATTATCCATTTCATTTAGGTTTTCAATGTATTTTCAAAGAATTACACAATTAAGACTCATGATATTTAAAAATAACCTTTGATTCAGTAGTTGATCTCCCATTGTCCTATTTCATTTGTACTTGTGCTTTCTCTCTTTTACAATGATTAGGTCCATTTTGTTGATTCTTTCACTGAGTATTTTATTTGTTAATTCTACTATTTGGCTTTTAACTCAATTCCTTAGGCTTTTATTTTTATTATTTCCTTCTCTCTACTTTTATTAGATTTGCTTTTTGTTTCTTCTTTAACTCTTAAGATAGATATTTAATTCACTTATTGTTATGCTTTTATTTTCATTCTTATATTTAATTCTTATATTTAATGCATTTTCTTTGCTTTGCCTGTATCTCAAAGATTCTGATATATAGGGTTTTCATATCATTTTTCTAAGAAACTGTTCAATTTTAATTTATATTTCTCCATTGACTAAGGAATTGTTTAATAACATTTTATTTCCAGATGGAAAAGAACTTGTGACTTTTGATTTTATTTTTCCATTTTATTACATTGTGATAAGACAATGTTGTTGGTTTACATTATTTTTATTTAAAAGAATTTATTGAAGTTTGGTCAATTTTCATGAATGTTCCATATGTATTTGAAAAGAAGAAATATTCTCTTTCATAAGGGTGAAGGGTTCAATATGTATTCATAACATCTATCTTGGGATTATGTTGTTTAGGTTATATATACGTATGTGTGTGTATATTTACATAATTTCTTTTCTTTTCCAATTTGCACCTGTGTTGAACTGAGAGTATATCTATGGTCTTTTCTAATTAATGTATTTTCATGTATTTCTCTCCGTATCTCCTGTATTTATGCTTTACGAAGGTTGCTGCTGTGTTATTTGATGCACTTGTGCATACATTTATATCTTCACTGTGAAGTATGGCCTTCAGTATTATAAAAGTGTCCTTTTGTCTCATTAAGCTCTTTTCCCTCCATGAATTTCATCTTGTCAGATGTCAAGTTCACAATCCCTGCTTTCTTTACACGCATTTGTCTGGTAAAGTTTTGCCCATCCTTTTAATTTTATTGCACTTTGTTTTGGAAGTATCTCTTACAGTGGGTAGTTGGACTTTGCCTTGTAAGACAATCTGAAAGCAGTTTTCTTTTCCTAAGTTTGTTGAAGCCATTCACGTTTATTGTTACAACTTAAACACTTGGTCTTAATCCTGTGTGATTATTTAATGTTGTATTTACTCTGCATTTTTACCATGTGCTTTCCATTCTCTGGTCTGTTTTCTTTGCTTTTTAATAAAAGAAATGTTAGTGATTAAAATGATTTGTGCTTTTGTTTTAGTAGTTATCTTTCCACTAATATATTTATATGGTGCCCATGTTCTTTTTATTTAGGCTTCAACTCTTTGATTTGTCTGCATAAAATGGTGTCTTTGGTCCTTACCTATAATCTATGTGAAATCAATGAATTTATTCTACTTTTCCATTTTCCCCTTTTCCTATCATTAAGAAATTATGTTATCAGAGCACATAACACCTACATACTATTCTTCTACCTTTTCTCCATCTCTGGCTGTTCTAAGATCTGTAGTTAAATATAATCAGTGCTTACCACAGTCCTTCTAACAGTTTTTTCATTCACTTCTTAATTGGATGAAGGTGGTCTTTGAGTAGATTCCTCACGAAGAGCTCCCCAAATTCTTGCTTGTCTGCAATTCTTCTTCTATAAACAAGCACATGAAAAGATGATCAACATCATTAGGGAAACACAAATCAAAACCATAATGAGATACCGCTTCACACTCATAAGAATGGCTATTAAAATGGAACAAGGAAAACAACACATGTTGCAGGGAAGTGAGGAAATTGGAACCATTGAACATCGCTAGTATGAATGTAAGATCATTTGGTTCTTGTAGAAAACAATTTGGTAGATCCTCAAGAAGTTAAACATAGAATTATCCAATGACCCACTTCTAGATATACACCCAAAAGAGTTGAAACAGGTACTCAGACAAACCCATGTGTCAAAAGACTCATAGCAGCACTACTCAAAGTAGTCCGAAGGTAGAAAACAACCCAAACATCCATCAGTGGGTGAATGGATAAACAAATTTTGGTTATCCATTCAATGGAGTATTATTCAGCCATAAATGGGAATGAATGCACTGGATGCTACAGTGTGGATGAATCTGGGGAAACAGTATGCTATGTGAAAGAAGGCAGACACAGGTCACATATTGTATGATTCCATTTATATGACATATACCAAATAGACAAATCCTTTGGAACAGAAAGAAGATGGGTGGTTGCCAAGGGCTGGGGAGAGGAGTGACAGGGTGTAAATGCTGTATGTATACTGGGTTTTCTTTGGGAGTGATGAAGTGTTTTAGAACTATATAGAACAATATTGTGAATGTACTAAATGCCACTCAATTGTTCCCTTTAAAATAATTTCACGTTATGTGAATTTTACCATAGCAAAAGTTGTTTTTCGATAGCCTTCATATTTGAAAGAATGTCTGAGTTGGATAAAAAAAATTCCTTGGTTCACACCTTGAGTTCTTGGTAAAACTATTTGACCACTGCTGAGTTTCCTAAGTTGCTCTTGAGAAATCTAATGCCAACCTGACTTCATTTTCTTTATAAAAGCTTTGTTCCTTTGGCCAAGAGGACCAGAAAATTATTTTTCTCTTGATTTTGACTTTAATTTCAAGTTGGTTTTTTAAAGATATATTTCAGAGTTGACTGCTTTGAAGCAATTTTCCTCCATGGTGGGTCATTTCAATATGTAGATTCATGTCTTCTTTTATTTCAGGAGATCTTTCTTGAATTGCAGTATTGTAAGTTTGTCCTATTTCACTGTTTTCTGTTCAGGCTCTCTAACTATACGTATATTCGTCTATTATATCTATTATTTTCTCACAGGTTCTTTTTGCCTCTTTCATTTCATATTCTTGGGTCCTTTCATTTCTACCCATTATGTTCTATTGTTGGCTTTCACTCATATTTATTTTCTCTTAAGTACCTTATAATTTAGCCATCTCAAGTTTAATTTTTCTTTTCTTTTGTAATGTCAGTTCCCATTAGTTCCAGTTGTCAGTTTCTATTTTGATTTCTATTCTGATCTATGTTTTCTCCCCCCATCTGTAAATGCTTGTTTAATTACAAGTAGTTTATGTTGGAATCTAGTATTATATTTTCTTTTGCATCAGGGCTGGTTTTCTTGATTCCTTCTGGGGTTTTTCATCTGAAGTTTTTCTTCAACTTTAAAAAGATGGAAGTATAATGTAAGTTCAGAAATGTAACCTCATATTTTACTTTCCCCCTGCACTTGCCTTAATCCACCATCATTAAGCGTCTATCACATGCCAGGGGTTACTGCATCACTTTCCATAAATAATGTCATACTTCTTGTCATCTGATTAGTGAGTGACCAAGTTTCAGAGTCCCATCCGAATGTTCTGCTTTCTAGGGTCACTCCTAGTACATACTCTCATCCCAGGATCTGCAAGAGCAGGGCCTGAAGCAAGGACTTGCATGTGGAAACTTTATTTGGGAAATGATCCCAGAGAGGAGGATAGACTAGGAGATATAAAATGGAAAAGCCAGTGCAAAGTTGTATTATCAAGTTGATCACCTCTATGAGTGATGGGGCTTGATCCTGCTGAAATTCTACAAAATAGAATAGGTACAAAAAATAGAATAGGTACAAAAAATAGAATAGGTACAAAATGCACCTCTGGACTGTTCACTGGAGGGATGGATGGGGGAGTATTTATGCATTAATTCCTGTCTCCCGTTGGTCGAGTCCCCTGGGGTGTTGACTTCCTTGTTTGTGAAGATAAGCTGAAGAAGGAGGATGTAAGGTAGGGCCCAAGAAGGGTTTCACACGATTTCCTAATGGCTTCCACTATTTCATTTAAGTCAGCTCTCAGTCTTCATGTTGTCTTATGTCACTGACTGCTTTTAAGACTTTTTTTTTTGGTCTTTCATTTTCAGCAGATTTTCTAGAATGTGGCTTAAGTGGTTTTCTTTGTGCTTACCCAGCCTGGGCATACAGAATGAGGTTGTTCTTGTAATTGTGCCTTATATGTATTCTGAAAAAGTCTTAATCATCTTTTGGAATATTGATTCTAATGCCTTTCTTCTTTTCTTGGGTCTTCAGTTATTAAGTATAACTGTGTAGTATAACTTTCCACACAATCCTGCATCTTTTAATACCACCCCCCTTTTTTGTGACTTTTCATGCCTCAGAATGGATACATTTTTTTAAAAAAGATTTTATTTATTTGACAGAGATCACAAGTAGGTAGAGAGGCAGGCAGAGAGAGAGAGGGAAGCAGGCTCCCTGCTGAGCAGAGAGCCTGATGTGGGACTCGACCCAGGACCCTGAGATTATGACCTGAGCCGAAGGCAGCGGCTTAACCCACTGAGCCACCCAGGCGCCCAGATACATTTTTCAAAAGGTTTATTTTTAGTGGGGGGGGGGAGAGGGAGAGCACACAAGAATTTAGAGGGGAGGGACAAAGGCAGAGGAAGAGAGAGATCTCAAGCTGACTTCATACTGAGTGGGGAGCCCAACATGGGACTTGATCTGACAACCTGGAGATCATGACCAGAGCTGAAATCGAGTCAGACACTTAGTCAACTGAGTCACTCAGGTGCCCCAGAATGGGTATTTTTTTTTTTAATATTTTTTTTTACAGTCTAGTAAGCCACTTTTCAATTGTGTCTGATTTGCTGTTAGATCCACCTGGTGAATTCTTAATTTCATTTATTGTAATTATAGTCTACATTCATTTATAATATTTACAGTTGTTGTCTTTTAATAATGTCCAATTCTATGTCAAATTTGTTAAGATTGTCTTTAACTCTATTAACATTTTTAAAAAGATTTTATTTATTTGAGAGGGAGTGAGCACAAGTTGGGGGAGGGACAGAGTGAGAGGGAGAATCAGACTCACAATTGAGCAAAGAGCCCCATGTGGGGCTTGATCCCAGGACTCTGGGATCAGGACCTGAGCCAAGGGCAGACACATAACACACAGACCAACCCAGATGCCCCTAACTCTATGAACGTATTAAACATTGTTTAGAGGTTCACAGATGATGACTTCATTTTCTGAATTACTTGTAGGAGTTTCACTTGTCTGTTGTCTTAGTCTTCAGACTTAGACATGGTCCTGTCTTCTCATGTACCTAGTTATTTTTTGGACTTAGACTTAGACATGGTCTTGTCTTCTCATGTACCTAGTTATTTTTTAATGTGTATCAAACATTGTGTATAAAAAATGCAGGGATAATTTGAGCCTGAAGGATTTACTGGAGGCTTTAAAATCTCATCTTTGGTGGACTCTAAATTTCTAAAGTTTGTTCTTCAAAGCCCAATGAGTCTGTTGAAAACTCTGTTCTACTTCACACCCATGCTTTTAAATTTGCAGATGCCTCTAGAAGCAAATCAGCTTTAATGTCTGGCTTAACCTCTGGTCTTCCCTTTGTTCCCAGATCTTGCTCCTGTGATTCCTTATAGACCAGGTCACTGGTGGCATTTTGATGTTTTCAAATGCTTCACATATAATGTGTGTGTTTATAAAGTTGGATTTTCTAGTTATTCTCAACAGGTATGCTGGTCCAAACTATCAAACTCACCATTGTTAGGGTAGAACTCTATCCTGCCAAGAAGTTTCCTTATTTTCTTATGTAATATGGATACGGGATAGTTAAACTTACTTGTTTTCAATTCTCCTAGACAGGCCAGGAAGGATAATCATATAGGTGGGGAAGAGGTTTGGGTAGCTTACAGGTTTTCTTAGCTCAAGAGTATCTTCTGTTGCTGCAGTGAAGTTTCTTTAATAAATGGCCTCCTTTTAATGAGAATGATACCACCGAATGATACTATCTTGTTCCACTGGGACCCATAGTTGCAGCTGGTTCTTTCTTTCACTACCATGTCTCCCAAGGATACCTCCCCCTTTCAAAGTGTGTCTTTCTTTTCCAGGTGTCTTCCCAAGGCTACCACTTCTGGTTCTATGCACTTTCCAAGCCCATTTCATTTCTCAAGTAGCCAAAAACTCCGACCCACCAGACCTCAGAACTGTTCTCAGCATTTCCCTACTGAACATGGCCTTGAGTTCATGTTATCTGTGTTCTACTGCCACTAGAATCCTGTCACACTCTCTTATGTCTAACCCTTGCCTTACTCCCCCTCTGGTGTGGGCTTCTGGGGTGATGTTTATTTCCCCCATTTAATGTAAAATGACGTTTGTAGAATTTTCTTTCTCCTAGTTATATAGTAGGAGTGGGTAATTTCTTGTTCTGTTAGAACCTGGAACAGTAACACATATTTTTAACTTTTAGACAGTGTTTTGTTTTTTTTTTAGTTATCTTTTTGCTATTTTCTAATTGTACTGCATTTTGCTTAGAGAAACAGTTTATAAGATTTCAAATCTTTGGAAATTGACACTTCCTTTGTGGCTGAATTTTTTGTTGATTTTTTTTAATGTTCCACGTATGTATGTTCTATATTTGCTTGAGTTTAGTAAATATATTAAGCACATCTTCTAGACTTAAATTTTTTTGATCACAATTACAATCTAGTAAAACTGATGTGGACATATCTTGTCCATAGTTCTATCAACTTGTTGCATCATGTACTTCGAGGCTATACTGTTAAGTGTATATATGTTCAAGTTCATTAGATTTTTAAAAAAATGATTTATTTATTAATTTGACAGAGAGAGAGAGAGATCACTAGTAGGCAGAGAGGCAGGCAGAGAGAGAGGAGGAAGCAGGCTCCCCACTGAGCAGAGAGCCCGATGCGGGGCTCGATCCCAGGACCCTGAGATCATGACCCGAGCCGAAGGCAGAAGCTTAACCCACTGAGCCACCCAGGTGCCCCAAGTTCATTAGATCTTTGACCTGTTGTTCCTTTTACTGGTATAAATTGTCCTTTGTCCTTTGTTTTCCACCTTGCTTCAATGTCAACAGAAGATATCTGTCTCATTTTATAGGTTGTCTTGGCTCTCTTCGCTCCCTCATCTTGGGCTATGTGTAGTCTGTTTTCTTCTTCAAATTATCCAATTTCTCCTACTGTTAATGATAGCATGTGTAACTCGGACAAAACACATTAATGCCAAATAAAGCTTGATTTTAATGACACATTTCCTTAAAAAAACAAACAAACAAGTCCTTCTGCTTCAGCTCTTTAGCAGTGATTCCTGAGAGCTTCCTGAGTTATAGCCTCTGTTGCTTCACTACAAAAAGCAAAGGCACAAAAATTAGCTTGCTGTTCACTCAGCTTCATAATGACTGACTAAAAGTGCTCCTGTCATGTTAAATTAAGAAAAGTCTTCACACAAAGGCACATCTTGGGAATGTCATTGGAGCTCTCACCAATGCTGGTATCTAAAGAAGCGGCTGTAGCACAAGACAAGAGAAAGGAAAAAAATGTGCCTTGATTGACATAAAAATTAGTAGGGGGACAGATAGATGGGAGAATATAGGTATAAATAGAACAGATGACAGAAAAAGGAAGATCAAGATGGTGAATTTGACTTACAAAGAAAACCAGTGGTGTTCAGTCAAGAGGGGTGATGCTGTTACAGGGACAAGAAAGGTCAATCTTGACAGAGAGTGAGAAGGGGCAAAAGGCAGAAGAGAAGCCTTCTGGTGTCCACCACAGAAAAGAGGCCACAATCTGAGAGAACCAGATTTTTACTTCAGGAAAAACTGAAGGAGAAACATGGTTTAAAGATATAAGTCTGGGGGCACCTGTGTGGCTCAGTGGGTTAAGCCTCTGCCTTCAGCTCAGGTCATGATCTCAGGGTCCTGGGATCGAGCCCCGCATCAGGCTCTCTGCTCAGCGGGGAGCCTGCTTTCTCCCCTCTCTCTGCCTGCCTCTCTACCTACTTGTGATCTCTGTCAAATAAATAAATAAAATCTTTTTTAAAAAAAAGATGTAAGTCTGTTATGTGGAAAATGAGAGGGTAAGAACAGAAGGTGTAATAATACCAGGAACATGGGCTCACTTTTCCAGGAGGTTAGACTGTAGGGTTCAGTCCACTGGTGGCTCTTTGAAATGGAACCCAAAAAATCTATCTTGCAAGATAAAAGAGATTAGGATGAGAGATATTTCTAATTCTGTATTTTCAATTTTTAAAACACTTGTTTCTATATCTTTAATTTTTTTTTTTTAGCTTTCTGGTTGACCTAGAGGTTGTTTTTGTTCTGAACAAAGGGGATGTAAAGCTGTTTGCTCCCATTCATGGATCTAATTAGGCATGTTGTCCAATCTATAATAAACCATGGGCTTAGGTTTTCTTTGTCAAAGTAGTCAGAGGCCTTCAGGCATGAGTGACTTATTGAAATGCACTCTCATAGTTGGGGATAAATTATCATCCTGATATTGTCAATCACTCGATAATTTGATATCCCTAGAGCTCTCCCTTGGTTGTTCTATACTACACAAAGATGGCATTTTATTTTCATATTTGGTCACAGGCATGATTCACATTTTGCTATCTAGTGAATAAGGAAATCATTCTAAATTCAGCAATGGTGGCAGCTTGACTAAAAAAAGTTATTTTCCATATCCACAAAAATGTTAATCAGATTCTTGTTAGAACATGTGTAAGAAGTGGTTTTCATTGTCACAGCTCTTGATGTCAGATTACTAAAATAATTTATGTTTTGTTGTGGGAACATGGGTGCATGCAGAACCCCCCAAGTCACATGACCACCTCTGAGCCCACACTTCTTCATAACACATAAAAAGTATTTGTGTTTTGTGGTAACGAATGAATGGCAGGAACAGCAGAATTTCAATGTGGCTGTTCTTTATTTGATTAAATATATTCTCTATTTATTCTTAAAAAACTAATTTAACTTAAATGGCAATAAACCATGATAATTTAGAAAACATGTTGAAATTGAGAGTGAAGAGAAATGTTCTCTATGTAAACCGCACTGTAAACCATAAAACTTATTTTTGTCAACTGCTTCTCATGACAGTGGCTGGGAATTTGACATTTCTACTACAGTAGGCAAAAAACCATGTAAAATACACTCTCCCACACACCACATCACATCTCTATTTATATTTCCAAACTAAAAGCATTACATACCCCAAAAGTGCTGAGTGTACTGTGTACCTTTACACCAAGAGCTGTAAGTCCATAAAAATCTTGCCCTAAACTGGTGTATTAGTGTGCTAAGGCCACCGTTGGTGCCCCCTCTCCTGCTCGCCGTGCTTAATGGTTCAGGCTTGGCGCACCAAGAGAAAACCACTGCTCTGTAATCCCAAAAGGTGGTGAGCTTTTTTCAATGAACTCTCGTCAACATAAAAAGACAACATAAAAAACTTCTCGAACAGATTATGAAACCCACTTGAAGCGTCCATATGATGGCATTCAATACCATTTATCCCACTTCAAAATATGGCAGCAGCTATCCAATTACTTAAGAAGATGAGATTTGTAAGAATTTACATAGTTGGAAGGTGTATTATTTTAAAACGAGAAAAGGAATCTTTAATAATCTCTACGGCAAACATGAATGTGACAGAAACATGGCTAGTTCTCTGATCATATCTGAGGTATACATTCCACCCAGCTGACGAGGTCTCAGAAGTTCTCTAATAAAAACTCCCCCTCTCTACTTAAAGATCATAAGAAGTCAGTGCAATTCGGTTCTTTTCCCTGCAGAAAGGGTATTTAGTTTGGGATGTAACGTTTTAAAACAATAATACAAACCTCCTGGGAGAATACCACAATAAATGTCTCAAAAACCACTCAGTTAACCCCAGGGTATAATTCGGCTGTTTTAAATTACTGCAGGGAATATTATGGTCCTTAATGACTCCGTAACTGCGTGAAGCCGAAGAAAGCCAGAAAGCAAGGCCAAAAAGATGAGCTCAGAGCCAGCTGAAGTGACAACAAACATGTGGCTGTTTACTAGGATTGGAGAGGTTTAGTCTGCAGATGTTTGTGGTCTCTAGAAGGTTCCAGAGGAATGAGTTATGAAGATTTGCAGAGTTTGATGAGAGCAAGATTCTTCTTGGAGATGGCGGGCCCCAGACAGGGAGGCCCAATGGTAGAGACAGAATTTATAGATTTCTGTGGTCAGATCGTACTCTACTGGTCCCACAATGTACATCAACAAATTAATATTGTACGGATGTCATTTCAAAGCCTCCTAAAGACGAGAGTCATTATTGAAGCCATTAGAGCACAGATGGTTCAAACTATATGCAGATATTCATACTTGCATTTTTGCATTATAGCTGCCTTTTTTTTTCTGTTGAACTGTAATGAATTGTCTCATAATCTATTCCATCTTCTTGCCATTAGCAGGCTTTGAATGTTCACAAATAGGAGCAAAGAACTCATTTTCCAGAGCTTTAATCACACAAAGAGGGAATGCCTAATTCTCTAAATGAAATGGTCTGTGATCACTGAAGCAGAGATTTAATATATCACGGCAAATTAGGTAGATTTTAATAAATTACTTATCTCCCTGAATACTTTACATATGCTTAAGAAGGAACATAGCCTGTTTGCAAACAGTGAAAACCCACAGCCTATAAAAATCCTTTGAAGAAAATGACAAATAAAAAAGTAAATTAAAAAATGAAATGCATTATATCCTAGACCTCCAGAGACAATTCCTTTGCAGCATTGATTCACAGCTCCATTAAAAATATCAATTAAATCCTTCAGTGAGATTGGGTAAAAGCTAGAAAATTAACTTTCTGAGCTGCTTTTCGAGGATCTGGTTATCCATATACACCCCACCATTGTACAAGCTTGATGTAAATTTTTAAAATGATAAAAAAAGATATTCCTTTCAGGTCTAACTAAGCATATCAGAATCTGAGCCATATTTTTAATAATTTCTTTCTGTATCATAAGCTAAGTTTTCAAAACATGAATTTCATGTGTATACATACATGTACCTGTCTATCCCCTCTTTATACACACATGTCCCTGGATCCCGTATCACCAGTACAGATCCATAAAAATCATACAAATGAGAAGAAGTGTGATTTTTAAGAAAGAAAACCAAAAACTTGCAGTAATTTAATAAGTTGGTACCAAGTCTCACTCTTTATATTTAATTGATAGAAACTGCATGCATCAAAGAAAATGCATACTGAGCTTTAATGTGCATAAAATGGATATTAGCATTTTAAAGAGGAAGATTAACACATTAATCCAAGTAATTTTCATATATTGCTTCTAATAAAATCTTCACAGTATAAAACTCTTAATGAGGCTAATCATAGGCATTCCATTTAGTGGGACGATTAGGGATAACATAAAAGTATTTCTTTCCATAGATTTTCTAAGATTTATCCTTTTTGCTTATTAAAAATAAAAATGGGACTAGCATGTCGGTTCTTCATACGAAAGTGTTGAAAATGCAAATAGGCTTTCTCATGCTATCATGTAGGTATAAATTATTGAGGAGGTACTGCCCATGGTGGAGAACTTAAGTCCTGAGGGGTGGCAGTTGTGGGAAGGAGGGAATAGAAAAATAAACAGAGGGGGAAAAGTATACAAAACTTGACCACCACAAACCCAGGGCTCCCCCTCCCTGCATCCCATGAATTATAGATTATATACACCGGAGTAATTACAGAAATCTCCTCTCAGAGCTTTCATGTGAGCGTTTACTCAGGAGCAGGACATGCCTCTGGAACAGCTTCTTTCAGCCTCCAACTCATCTCTGTGTTGCTCGTAGACAGAACGGAGGGCATGGAGTGCTTCGACAGTTACCCTGAGCTTGCCAATAGGTCCACCACCTGCCCGTGCATCGAAGACTAGGGAGAAAAATGGCCGAAAAGTGTTACTGTCATTCAACAGATTTTTCTTTAGATAGACTACCTGAAATGGGAATTGCAAATATGAAGACAGCTCTACAAAAGTCCAAAGTTCACTGGCACATCAGAAATCTGTAAATTTGGGGCGCCTGGGTGGCTCAGTGGGTTAAAGCCTCTGCCTTCGGCTCAGGTCATAGTCTCAGGGTCCTGGGATTGAGCCCCACATCGGGCTCTCTGCTCAGAGGGGAGCCTGCTTCCCTTCCTCTCTCTCTGCCTGCCTCTCTGCCTACTTGTGATCTCTGTCAAATAAATATATGAAATCTTAAAAAAAGAAAAGAAATCTGTAAATTAAAGCGTGTCCTGCATGTAGGAAGATACACATTTCAGGTCTCTCATTTGCGCATACTTATTGCCTGTGGAGTCAAGACTCCTGCTCGCTCCTAAAGCTGACCTCGTGACAAGACTGTAGGGTGATGAGTCCCACACAGGCTTAGAATTTCTAAGTTAGAAGAAATAAAGTCTAGAAGGGATAAGATACAATTCCCCAATTTTTTTTTTTTTAAGGAAATCTTTAAACATAACTGGGTATACAAAGACTTGGGTGAAGACCTGAGCAGGCAGGGAGGTCATGGGGTACCAGGGGTTCCCCAGCTCGTTCCCGAGTTTCCTTACACCTCTTCTTTGGGACTCCTCACTGCTCTGTCTGGCACAGAACACAGCATTAAAATCCTGACCTGATACCCGAGTGTTTAATTTTTTTGACTCTCCTTCAAAACACGGCCACAGTAGCTGTCTGGGTCAGATTAGTGTGGCCACACGTGGATTCTCAGAATGGGAAAGATGGGCTGCTAACCAGAACGGACAGGAGAAAAGCTGAAGAACATAAAGCCTAGATCATTTTCATCGCTTTTCTCAGACTCTCTTGGTTCTGGTTGTCTTTCGGAGGGTTTAGGTTAACATTTTAATCCTGTCATCTTTTTTCTGTGCCAAAGTTGTGACAAACTGTCACGTCGCTAGATATGGGTAGTTTAGAAAGATTTCCCAGGATAGTTTTCCAGTTTGGTTAATCATTGGGCTTGATGCTGACCTGTGAGCAGGTAACACATACACAGGACAGAGAGCTTGACACGGGAACCGCAGCTGAACTGTGGGGGAACAGTGTCTGGCACTTCAGACGTGCTCATGGAAGTGTTCACTGGATGCATGAACAGCTGAGGAAATCGGCCGCGTACAGTCTACCGGAGATGCTCTGCTCACTTGGCAAACATGACTAGGGCTCAGCCTCATTTGTCCATTTACTGTGTACAGCCCTGGCTATCCTCATTATGACTGTTTTTGTTTTTGTTTTTTAAGATTTTATTTTAATATTTACTTGACAGAGATCACAAGTAGGCAGAGAGACAGGCAGAGAGAGAGGAGGAAGCAGGCTCCTTGCTGAGCAGAGAGCCCGAAGCGGGGCTCGATCCAGGACCCTGGGATCATGAGCTAAGCTGAAGGCAGAGGATTTAACCCACTGAGCCATCCAGGCTCCCCCCTCATTATGACTGTTAAACGGCTGATTCATAAAGCACAATTCCTTGAGCATGTTCTAAGTATGTTTGATGAGAATCTGGAGGGGAGAAACTAAGTCCTGATGGGACTCATGCCTTTGAAAAGGTGACAATCCAGGAGAGTACATTTTGTCAGGAAGCCTTTATTCCTCTCTGAATGCTGCTAGGAAGTAAGTGACCATTATGACTTGGAGTCATTTGCAGTGGCTGTATCACTGGATTGTAACACTGAATTAAAGAGAAGCCTTACAGAAGACCCTATAATGATGACTCGGAATAACATGCCTTGGCTGAAATAAGGCTTGGCAGCACGAAGCTTCCACAAACAACATTAAAAAAAAAAATCCAATGGCCACATTTTTGTCACACACTCATCCCCAATACTAACAAAATGAACAATTCCTTGTGAAGTGCAATTAATTATTTTAAAATTTCTGTTGATTGAAAGGAAGGCCGAGGGAGAGGGTAAGGAAGGGAGGGAGTGAAAAGCTTCCGGCTTCAAGAAAAAAAAAAAAGCTGGAGTTAAAAAGGAGTCAACCAATGTCGGACTCAACATCCCTGCAGCCAGCAAAAAAGAAGGTTTTAATAAAGAATTTGGATTTCAGCATTTGTTGTACAAATTGAGCAATACTTTCACTCATACCATCGATATTTTGCTCAATGATGTCTCTCCCTTCCTGAAACATGTCAGCAAGGTCAATGTTAGCAATGCCAATGTCCTCGCACTCCAGATCCTGTTCGTCCTCTGGAGGGTCACTGACCACGGTGAAGCGGACACTGAGAAGGGAAGAAAAAAACAGAAAATCCCCACAAAGTGAGGAAAAATCACCATGAAACACAACTCCCAAATGGGGTTTTATCACTAAGTATGAAATCTCGAAGTTTCCAATTATTCCAATAAAAAGCAAATTACATGAGGTTAGATAAGTTATTGCATGAACTACTAGAATTATTATAGCACGCCCAGCCTTCAAATGAACATAAATCCACTTTTCTGAGCACCGATTAACATTTAACTCTAGAATCTGAGAAAATTACTAGGCAAAGAGAAGAACCAGATGTTCTAATACACACTATCTGATCGTATTGTGACACATCTACTTTTAAGGCTAAAAGGATCAAGTGAATAAAGACGATGGAGATCAGGGCACCACTTTCGAAAGAAATGCAACATTTTCTACAAAAATGTACAACTTCAGAGTGGCTACCAAACAATTTATCCAACTCTCTGCGTTCTCTGGAATGCACGGACCATGCTCCCCAGTAACATTCTGAGTCACATTAGATAAATACTGTCGCTCTGCCCAACAGCTACATGGAATGTTTGTACCACTTCAGCAATCTTTTAACTTACAATCCTAGCATCCAAATTTTATTTTACTTTTAGACATAATTGTAGGGTTCGGATGGAACTGATTTGAATTAGTGGCTTGTGCTGAGGCCAAACACACTTGGATTGACCAAATGACAGGAATTTACAGTTAAGTATTCTTTTGATATGTCTTGGCAACGGCGCTTAAACCATGGATACTTGTAAACTACCATTTTAACCATTTTCAAAATGTAGCCATCCCAAATCAGAAACCAAACAAGAAACAAGAAACTTGTTTCTCAGATCACATTTTGAGATGAAAATCTAAGTCTCCAAGAAATCATGCCTTGAGCAACATGTGCAAATAAAATCCTTTCCAAATACTTACAGGTAAACATGATAGTATTTTTAACTAATTTATTGAAAGTAAGCATTTGACATTTCATTCCTTTACCAAGACCCTGTTTTTAGCCGGCAATAAACTTTGATTAGAAAATAGAAATCCTAGGATGCCTGGGTGGCTCAGCTGGTTAATTAAGTGTCTGCTTTTGGCTCAGATCATGATCCCAGGGTTCTGGGATCGAGCCCTGCATCAGGCTCCCTGCTCAGCGGAGAGCCTGCTTCTCTTTCTGTCTGCCACTCCCCCTGCTTGTGCTCTCTCTCTCTGATGAATAAATGAAATAAAATCTTAAAAAAAAACAACCCCAGAAAATAGAAATCCCTTCCCCTGAAACCACAGGCAACACTTATTCACACAATAATTGTGAAGAATACAGATCCTGATTTGTAAGTGGATGACTATTTTATATGATGCATCAAACAAAGGGATTAAGATGGAGTGGTTAAAGGGCATCCATTGTGATTTCAAATTTAGCTATCCTACTATATTAGCTGTATAATGTTAGACATATTACTAAGCCTCTCTGTTCTTTTTTTTTTTTTTTAAGATTTTATTTATTTATTTGAGAGAGTGAGAATGGGAAAGAGAGAGCATGAGAGGGGAGAGGCCAGAGGAAGAAGCAGGCTCCCTGCCGAGCAGGGAGCCCGATGTGAGACTCGATTTCAGGACTCTGGGATCATGACCTGAGCCGAAGGCAGTTGCTTAACCGACTGAGCCACCCAGGCTCAGGCCCTAAACCTCTCTGCTCTTATCTGTAGAATGGGAAGGGCTCTTTTGAGGATCAAATGAGATGATACATATAAACAGTGCCTGGAACATGGTAAACATCGAGGAAATGTTTGCTCTTTTATTACTATGATTTTTAATCTAGGTAGAGCTGCTTAAGTGTCTACATTTCTAACAGAAGAGAAAAAGAAGACATGGGGAAGACTTGTTTCAATTGAAAACTGTGATTGCCAAATTATACAATGACTGTATCAGTCAGTTAAACAAGAAGAATGGTGATGAAAGTAATTGTCCTAAAATGAATATGCTTGGAAGAGTAGGAATTACAAGTGATATCTGATGCACATTTAACATCCACAAGACTTACAGAAAAGATAGAGGCTATGCAGATCGTACTAATATTGTTAAGTGTTCTCCTATAATGTGTCACATTTAAGGATCATATCTCTATCACTTTACAAATGCAGTCCATTACCTCCACTGAACAGATGAGAATTCTGAGACAAAAAGGGGGAAAAAAAGCCCTTCTAAATGCCAAGGAAAGGGTTAGAAACCAATATTCAGAACTCCTAGCTTTAAATTCTATGGAGAGCAAAATGAGATGTCAAATATGAAATTAAGACATTATGAAATTAAGCTAAAAAGGGAAGAATGTACGCTCAAATAATCTGAAAGCTACAATTTGGCTTAGGCTAAACAGCACATAAGATGTTATGTTTCACCTGTAAGCCTGCCAAACAAAGAGGCAGAAATCTTGCTTGTTCGTGTCCTGAAGAGGCTTCCAGTCTACTTGGAGGATGGGGCAGACACGTGGCGGAGATGTCAAACACCCACAGGGAAGTGGGACTGGAAGGACCTTGGGAGATGCTCCTGCCTCCCCTTCTCCCCTCTCCCTCCTGCAGAACTCTCCCCTTGCTGACCTCCCTTGCCAGGTCCTAGACAGAGACCTCTATGTCTTCCTGCAGGCCCTTGGTTCCCTCTGCCAGCGAAGATCTTCTTTGTGCAGTTCATGATCCGACTGGGTCCTCTCGTTCCCTCACTATCCAGCTTACTGTCCTCTCTTTAGACTCGCTGTCACTGTTACTTTCTATGTGAGCAACTTGTTTGACCTTTCTCTTAGCACTTACTGTAAAATGTAATTGGCTTATTTGTTTACTTGTTGTTGTCTGTCATCCTCAGTGGGCTGGAAACGCCTGGAAGTGCAGGGACACCGCCTTGTCAAGCATTTCGCTCCCGATACTTACGTAGGGGATCATAAATATTGTTGAACTACTACACGAATGCTTCTTGTTGAAGCCTGGCTCATTTGAAGCAGATCTGCTGGAGGAGGCAGCCCCTGGGCTGGGCATCAAGATTCAGACCTTCAGACCTCAAATGTCACTTGCTGCTATTTAGGAAATCAGAAAGCACTAAAACTCCCTGTATCGTTTAACATTTTTGATTCTCTGAAATAATTTCTTTTCATATAAAACAGGATAGAAGATGACCCTAAGGGTTACCTCTGAGTTTTTCCTACTGGAATGCTGATGGTTATGGTGGATCTGCTCAACAGCACAGGTTAAAGAGAAGAAAGGAAACCAAAAAAGAACCTTAAGTCTGTGTCAACATGACGACTTCAAATAATTTTTTTTAAGTCCTGCTTCAAGGAGTTACCTCCCTTTGAAGGTGACAATTGTATACTTGCAAATATAGGCAGGGCCAGGCACAAAGGTACTGTAGGTAATTTGTTATACGATGTACATAAATGTATGCACATCAGGAAAGACTGGCCAACTTCTCTAACTGTGCCTTGTGAGCTGTCTCCAGTATTCAAGAGGGCTGTTGCCTGAGAACATGGGTTCTTATCAACTAGCAGGTTCTTTAAACCATGTGAAGTAACGTGACCTGTAAGTTTTTGCAAAAGGTGAGAACACCCATGGGAGTAACGGTTGTCTTTTGGCTGTGGGAACATGTAAATGTAAACACCCCCTTTCTCCTGAAGAAAATGATACTGTCAGGGAGAAAAGCAGGCGTGCCCATCCTGTCCTGTGATGGCCCCATTCCTGCCACGGTGGGTAGTGGCGTGGTCAGTGGCGGCACTGCAGCGCTCTGGGCATGTACTCAGCCCCCATCCCTTGTCGTCACTCTGTGCCTCCGCTGCCTTTTTTGGTTTTTCTCAAAATGACATGAACATTTGTGTCTCTGGGGGTCATTTAGAGATTTTTAGAGAAACAAGGATGGGTCAGTGGAAGTCATTACATTTACTGTGGACTTTTAAAGAAATTTTAAAACAATTTTGCTACAAGGAAGTAGGTCTTCTGAGCAAAGGCAGGTCTACGTTTAAAGCAGAATCTTTTTAAAAATACCCACTTCTGAGGAAACAAAATTGCTCTTCCCTGATGAGGAGTGCTATTTATAATATGTTCTAACCTTCCAGAGACAAAGTGAACACACAGGTAGACAAATCAGACCGTGAAGACGGGGAAGTCCAGCCCAGCGCCTGCCCATGGAAACAGAGCTCAGTTCCGGACAGTAAGGACCCAGCCTGTTGGTCGCAGAGAGGCAGATGACATGGTCAGTGCTGTGTAAGCACTTGTGACCTGGCACAGCCCCGGAACTCTGATGGCATTGAGGAGGTCTTGAAAGAAGCTCAAGTAGACAAAGTAAATAAGTAAAACCTGAATGATTATCTACCATGCTGGGAAAGACAGACTTCAGCCTCATTAACAAGGTTTTTAGCATACTTTCTTCAGAACTGAGATCCAAAGAATTGATATATGTATTTTAAGGAGTTAATGAAAAAGCTACTCTCAGATCCTAAGAGCTAAGAATTCCAGTCTCCTTTCTTGAAAGGGAAGATCAAATGCTAGTTTGCAAGCTCTTTTGAAAAACGGAATGTCTTGGGGCACCTGGCTGGCTCGGTCGGTGGAGCATGCGCCTCTTGGTCTCAGGGTTGTGAGTCTGAGCCCCATGCTGGGTAGAGAGGTTACTCAAAAATAAAAAATTTTAAAAAAGAGAGAAAAATAGAATGTCTTTAACCTTCCCTTCATGCCCTCTAAGAAAGGGGAGAACTTGAGCCTCTTTCTACGATGAGCAGGGGTGAGCTCTACTTCTGAGGCACTGGGAGTGTCATCTGTGGGCCACAAAGGCAAGGAGAAGAGAGATAAAGGGCCCGCCCTGGCCATGGGAGGAGAGCCAGCAAATGGGCTGATGGGCAGCGCCTTAGAAAACTCCTCAAACCCGGGACGCCTGGGTGGCTCAGTTGGTTGGACGACTGCCTTCGGCTCAGGTCATGATCCCAGAGTCCCAGGATCGAGTCCTGCATCGGGCTCCCAGCTCCATGGGGAGTCTGCTTCTCCCTCTGACCTCCTCGCTCATGCTCTTTCTCACTGTCTCTCTCTCAAATAAATAAATAAAACCTTTAAAAAAAAAGAAAACTCCTCAAACTGTACACTTGGGAGCTCGCACGAAAGCAGAAAGTTACTAAGACCAGGGACTTTCCTTCTTACAGGGGTATCATTTCTCTACTGAACCAGAATCCAAAATCTTCTGTTCAGATTTGAAAAAAAAAAGGCATTAAAAATAACATGAAATGATGAATAATTAAACACTGATAGTAAAGTCAAATGAGTCTGGAAGGCTGATGAGCTAGTACATGTAATAATATTGACACTGCTGCTACTACTTACATCAGTGACCAGGAACACTTACTCTTGTGTCATGGACTATTCTAGCCATCCCACCTATATCATCTCCTTAAAGCCTCTCGACCACCCTATCTGGTATCATCTCCATTTTCCAGATGAAGAACATGAGGCGGAGGTTGCTTGTCCCAGGTCAGCTTATAAGTGATGAAAGAATCTGTGCTCAAGCCACGTGGCTCCAGAGGGCACCCTCCTTGCAATTGTGTCATGCTCTTTCCAGTTAAACTTGAACTTGAACTCTAATGGGATACTAGATATACACAGTATGGTGTTTTGGTTTGCAAAGCACTGTCAGATCTTCACAGTTGCTCTGCACGGTATGCAGGGCTACTCTGTTTCTAGGAAGAAAGAAACGGAGAGGAAACATACTCATCCCAGGACACAGGGTGAATCAGAGAAGTCAGGGGTTCTGACTCCGCTTCTTGAGCTTTCTTTCACCATACCATGCTACGGAGACCTACTTTACAGAAACCATCCAATAACGTAGAATGCTTAAATGTACCTTCTGTAAGGCAGCTCTTGTTTCAGTAGTATCGCTTTTAAGATGTCTCTCTTTGCTTGGTTGTTCTCTTTATCCACGTAGATCACTATACCAAAAAAAAAAAAAATCCCCAGAAAGAAGTCACTCAGGAATATGCTACATTAGTACCATTCTGTATTTGTATAAATACCTGTTTTTACAGACACAAGCCATGCCACCTCACTTGTATGCCTGGGAAAAGAAAGCAGCTCTGGAAACCAGAATCAAATCTGAGCAGTCATGTGATCTCATGTCATGTCACGGGCGGGTTTATGTGCACGCTGTCAGAAAGGATACCGGCAACATCTAAGAGTGCCACGTTGCTGTCACTGCCTGTTAATGACACTGGCAGTCATGACAGTAAAAGCCAGTGGTCTTTATTGCTTTGTATTTGAGGGATTTACTGCATTTTCTCTCACCCAGGATGCGAGTGATAATGATAATGTATGGCAGAGAGCTTGTCCTTCCTGACAGCCTCGGTAATTTAATCCTTCTTTCCTGCCACAACATGCAATAAAAGAAGCATCTGGTGTATTGGGTTGAGGAAATCCATAGGCTGACGTGTGCTGGTGTTGGGGGGGGATAGTGGGAGGGAAATGAAGGGAAGAGAGAGAGGGTTTTCAGGGCAAGAAGTTTGTCTTTGGTTTTTAATGGTGCGTGTTGAGGGTGGGGGGGCGCTGGGGTGCCTCAGTTGGTTAGTCATCTGACCTTTGGTTTGGGCTCAGGTCATGATCTCAGGGTCATGGGATGGAGCCCTGCGTCAGGCTCTGCACTCAGTGGGGAGTCTGCTTGGGGATTCGCTCTCTCTCCCTCTGCCCCAACCCTGCTCACACTTGCATGCACTCTCTCTCTAAATAAATAAATCCTATAAAAAAAAAAAAAGGTGCAGGTTGGCATGCAGGAATGTGGCCAGACTTTACTAGGCCGAAATATGAGATGAGATAGTTGATCTAAAGTCCCACTAGGAAGAAGGCGATGAACACTCGAAACTGTAAATAAGTGCCTGGCCCTTTGGGAAAATGGCATCTCAGAGAGCAAACACCAATTTTCAACCTGATTATTTATTCTCAGCTCGGCAACCATTCAGCATGCCTTAGCTTCTGAAGACATTTCTTTTTCAGATGCCATTTTGGAGGTAAAGTGTCCCCTGTGACTAGACCTCAATTTAGAGACTATCCCTGATCAAAAATACACGAAGGGTGAAAGATACCATGACAATTCCAAAGCCAGACTCCACTGGGAATGAACATATTTCATTCTGAGAATGTTTCCCTGGACAATTTTAGTCCAATCTCAAATGATGATACAATTCATTTAATCATTTGGCTCAGCTAACATGCTGGGCACGGAGTTAGGCACGCAGGATGGGAGACACACTGGCGTCTGTCTAGGCGTGGGCTTAAGAGAAGTGAGAACCAAGGTCACACAGCGGCTCTTAGCTTGTTGTTCCCATGATGCAGTAACAGTGAATGTGACTAATTATAAAGGTTACTGAGATTTATAGGAGTCAGAAAAGACAAAGGGTTCAGAGTATTTTGTAAGTATTTTGCTTATCAATGCTAAAAAGGTTTTCTTTTCTTTTTTTTTTTTAAGATTTTATTTATTTATTTGTCAGAGACAGAGCGAGAGAGAGAGCAAGCGAACACAGGCAGACAGAGTGGCAAGCAGAGGGAGAAGCAGGCTCCCTGCCGAGCAAGGAGCCCGATGTGGGACTCGATCCCAGGACGCTGGGATCATGACCTGAGCCGAAGGCAGCCGCTTAACCAACTGAGCCACCCAGGCGTCCCTAAAAAGGTTTTCTAAGAGATGAGTTCCACTAATGCTGGGAGACTGGACCTCATTTTGGCCACCAGTACACCAAGCCAAATGGAAATTTTTTTTGGTTTTGTTGTTAATCACCAATTTGAAATGCGGTTGAGCATATCTTTTTGACTTCAGAGTTCTAAAGCTTAATAGTCATCATGGTCTACATTATTATTTTTTTTGTGATAATTTTTTGGATAATTTCCCCCCTAGTTTTACTGCGATACAACTGACTTAAAACATTGTATTAATTTTAGGTGTATAACATAATGCTGTGACATATATATGATATGTAATATGTACATATTACAAAATGATTACCAAAATAAGTTTAGTTAATATTCATTACCTCACTGAGTCACACATTTTTTTCTTCTTCTGGTAAGAACTTTTTAAAGATCTGCTCTTAGTAACTCTCAAATACACAGTAGAGTCTTGTTAACTATAGTGTTCCACATTATCTGAAGACGAGTTATCTCAGTGATTAAAAACAAAAAAGACTGAATTCAAAGTCCAGCATGCACATAGTTTTCCAATTAAATTAGGCCAGTTCTGACAAATCTCAATAGCTTGAAACATTTTTTTTCATTTTTTAAAATTTGATCAAATTAATTTAATTTTTAAAATGTGGCCAAATACATATAACATAAAATTCATCATTTTAACCATTTTTAAGCATACGTTCAGTGACATTACATTCATACTGTTGTACAACCATGAATACCATCCAGCTCCAGAGCTTTTTCTTCATCCCAAACTAAAACTCTCTCAGGATCCCCCAGGCCCTGGTAACCTCTATTCTACTTTTGGTCTCTATGAACCGGACTCTTCTAGGTACACTTCTAGGTACCTCTTATTAAGCAGAACCATATGATATTTGTTCCTTTGTGACTGGCTTATTTCACTTAGCATAATGTTTTTCAAGGTTCATCCTTGGCATGTGTCTGAATTTCACTCCTTTTTAAGACTGGATACTGTTCCATTTGGATATACAGATTGTGTTTATCCATTTGTCTGCTGATGGACATTTGGGTTGTTTAGGTTGTTAACAGCTTTTGGCTATTGTAAATGAAGTAAACAATGTTGCTATGAACATGGGTATTCAAGCATCTGTCAGAGTGCTTGCTTTCAACTCGTTTGGGTAAGTATACAGAAGTAGAACTGCTGCACCATATGGCAATTCTATGTTTAAATTTTTTTAAAAAAACATCTTTTTCACTGAAATTGGTAAAAACCAAATGGTCTAGTTGGGCCACCTTCTGCTTCTGCTTCTTGCAGTTGGCCAGCACACCGTATTTCCTGTTCTCTTAACAATGATACAAATAGTGACAGCCATCGTTTAGCGAGTGATATTTACGTGCTAAGTACTACACTAAGTACACTAAGTAGTACTAAGTACTACACTCAATACTCTTCTTATGGCAATCACACGTGTTAAGAACCATGCTGTCCCACATTTGACAGATGATTAAATAGACCCAAAGAAGGTAAATAATTTGCCCAAGCTCACCTATTGGGAAAGGGTCAGAACCAGACTCTGAATCCAGCAAAATCTGCCTCCAGAGCCTACCTTCTTCACCTCCATGCTAGAACTTCTTCTTCCATATGAAGCCAAAACTTTTCCTGCTGTTTAAGCTGCAACCATATCGTCAGCACAGATGGGAGTGAGAGAGAGAGCTCTATACCTGTATCAAGGGAAGCCACCTAATCCTCCTTTCACTCTTTCACAAAGGGATCTTGCTTGGGTACAGCTGGTCCAGGTGCCTTCAACAACTCTCTTGGGCTGAACATTTTTAAAAATTCCTTTCTGAAAAAACCTCCAGCTCCTTACCCATCAGCTTACTTCTCCAAACATATACCAAATGTGAAGTCCAGCTCTCCTGCTTGCATAAAAAATGCCTAGAATACAGGCATCTTAATGTGCACCTGCATCCCTGGGAGGGCTGGTTAGAATGCACATTAATGAACTCACCCTGAGTTTCTAATTCAGCAGCTCTGGGTTAGGGCCTGAGAATGTGCATTTTTATCTTCACAGCAGCTACTGCTGCTCCTGGTCAGGATGTCACACACTGAGAACCACTGTGTAGCTCAACATCCCTCTGCATAATTTTTGAGTAAGATCAGCAACCAGTGAACACTTTTGTGTTGAACATGTGAGAATTGGGACACTGGGGCCAGCTCTAGATCACAGTCCTAAGGACATCCATTTGATGTTCTGGAACTAGACAGTTTAAAATAAAACCTACAGTTTCAAAACTTCAAATAGATCTTTTAAAAGACAATTCTGGTGATTTGAAAAGTATCAGAACTCTCTAAAAATTAAGCTATTCATCTTTTATTCTCATTAGAAATGACATTTGTTTAGGACTTGCTAGATTTAGACAAAACTTACTAAAAACAGATAACTCAAAAAAGGTACAAAGTAGTAGTCCCAAAACACAAGCTGATGTTGAATTGTCTACCATTAAAAACCTATCACTTCTGCAGTTTGGAAAATTCTTACATTCTTTGTCAGTGTCACTTGGCAGAAGAAATGGAGATGGCTTAATTACAAAGGGTTGATAAACTTCAATCTCAGAAAACTTTTTGTGTTGGAGTGTCATCATTCCCCTAGTCCATATCTTTGCCAAATTTTTCTTCCTATTAGTGACAAAAGGTAAATTCTGCATTGTTTTCATCTTCTGAATTGAACTTTAATTGTTCCAAAACATAGACTGTTCAGTGCTCAGAGACCAAGGACCCAGATCTGTATAAGTCTCATAAAAACTTTGGATGATTTCATTAATCTTTTTCTTCCCACTGTCAATTCCCCAGAAAGCTTTATTCAGCCCAGACAACATTCTTCAAACCTACCATTAATCTTATTTTTTCCAAACTATTTTCTTGCTTTCTCAGCATTCTCTGAGCAAAATTTTCAGGCCCGATAAAATACAAATGTTTTGTTCATGCTACAAATGTCTCACAAGTGAATTCAACCTTTCCCACCCCCCCACCCCGCCCAGCATTTCCAGCCTTAAGACGATATATTTTTTGTGTAAGTGAAACTGGTATTAACACCTCTTAATAAGGACTGAATCAGGCTATAAATAATTGTGGAAATCACTAGACTAAACCTCTCTTTTTATGTACCTAATTTAGGCCTCAGGATACAAATCCCTTTTGAAAGGATTCAAGCCATAATGCAGGGTAAAAATCATTGTGAGGTTCCTTCAACCTGGTATGGTGTACAAATTGAAGATAGCATGTACTAATTGTCCTTTAGATTTTCCACCTGAATTAAAAAGTCAGTTTGGAAATAAAATTACTTTCATTAACACTTAATAAGATTTGGAAGATGTAAGTCTACATTATATTGACCTTTTACATCAAGTCACAAGTGAATGGCAAATTATTACAATAATTAGATGAGATAGTTACTTATTAACCAAAGATTCAAGGAGATTCTCCTGCACTGAAGGTGATGTAAATCCAATAATTTAAAAATAAACATTTTTACTGTCATAATTAAGTGAAAAATAAAATAAAGCCTCCTACAAGGTTAATCTTACTTCTCAAATTTGCTGAGGACCTAAGACTACATTTTTTCAGATATAATAGATAAAAACGGCATTATTTTGCTTGGAAGCACAATATATATTTCTCTCCCTTCCCACCAGGAAGGGATTTAAATAGCCTTACAATTCTTTTCAATTAGCCTTTAAAATTCTCATAGTCAAATCTCAATAGGTAGGAAGAGAAGCTGAGAAAAGGTATAGTAAACATTTCTACGGAATTCACTTCTAATAAATTATTAGTTTTCTTGTTGCATTCAGATGACTAATTATTCATTAGAAACATAAGCAGCTCTTAAAATGCCAATTAGCTAGGAAGGTATCTTGCTGTAAAAGGAAAAAATATACCTGAGTCAATACCAACCAACTAATAAAAAGCCCCCCCAAAGCCTGAGAACGTTACAAAATGCAGGACACCTGAGGACGTGTTAACAGTTTCAACCCCAGAATGATTTGCATTGCTTCTTATGCAAATAAAAACAATCTGTTGTGCAGCAGGCCAAATTTCTCAATGTACGATTTCTAAAAAGCTCTTTTGTTGTCAGTCTAACCAAGCATTCTACTGCTGACCTTTAAAAAGAATAATACAAAAGCCAGAAAAGGTTGTCTCTTTTCTTGGGTATCTTCATTACAATTAGTTGTCTAATCAGTTCTTCCATTACTAATAATATTTTGACATGGTTTACTTTTTTGAAACTTTGCAGGTAAAAGATCTCTAGGAAGCTTGAAAAAATATTTTTGGAAATGTTTCTGTTATATTAGGTCAGTGAAAGGAAGGAGGAATCAGATTCTTGTCCTGACCACACTATTTATTTCCCCTGTGATTTCTCAACCTATCTGTCATTATAGAATTATAGAATTTGAGCTGGAGGGGAGCTAAGAGAGCCCCTTATTCAATAGATAAGAAAACAGGATACCATGAAATTTAAACATCTTGCCCAAGTTCATATAACTAATAAGAACTGTGGATACAGGGAAGACTAGAACAGATTTCTAGATACTCATAATTATTGTCTCAAGCTATGACCACGCTTCCAAAAATACCAGGTGCGCGCACATGTGCACACACACACGTAACCGTGAGCATTTGTAATCTTATGCATGATCGGTCAGTAGCATGATATATATACAATCAATAGCATGATTACATATATTGATTAAAATACAATTATAAAACTGGTGAGAAAAAAGTATTAGTGTTCAACTAGCATAAAATGGCCTGTTTTGCTAAAGATAATGCAATACTCCATCTTTATGGTTTGTTTTAATATATGGCTTTAGAACTTAGTAAGCCCTAAGACTTTTAACATAGGGTCATGTCAGCGTGATATGATTATTTTTACTCCTCTTTAATTATACACTGATATATACTATTATTTAAAACATCTTAAAGTTGGCTGATCGAAGAATTTACAGGGTACCAGTTGGGTCTGACTTGGACGTCAACTAGCTGATAGATAAAGCTCTCAAAGAGAAAACCTGCCTGCAGCTATCAGTGCATATGTGGGCTAAATCATGAAAAGGTATTCTAAGGATGTATATCACTCAACTAAAATACTGAACATATAGACACTAGGAGAGAGATATATATGTATATTGTAAAAACATCCATGTGATGACATAGACCAGAAAGGTAGAAAATATTAGGTCACTGAATGGTTTGAATCATATGATTAAAAAGCTAGTAGTACTTTTTTTCCCTGTGAAATATACTTTTTGATTCAGTTCAGTTGTAGACCCAGGTGACATTTTTCTATTGATACTATAATATAGCAGGAACGTCTACAGACATTGTTTTTCTACTGTTTTAGTTTTCTCTTTAGTATTACTTCAAAGTTAATTTGAAGAGTTAATTTCAAATCAAATTTGAAATTTAATCCTTATGCTACAGGTTTGACTTTATTTTATTTATTAATCCATTCTGATGAGACTTTCATGACTTTATGTGAACATTAGAGAATTACACTTTCTCCTTGTTCCTGCAGCTACCTTCACAGATAAGACAAAAATGAAAGTCTGGATTATAAAGGAGCCATACATACCATTGCTATAATTATAGTAGACCCACTGCCCACTCTTGGGTTTTGGAAGTGACACAGGTGTCTCTTCAGCAGGAAGACTGTAGAATCTGCATTCCACGAACAGCCTTTGGATAGTGTCATCTGCAGTTACTCGAGAATCATTAAGGCTTAGAGCTATGATCTCAATCTGAATTTTTTCTGATGGCTGCAAAAACAAGAAAACCAACAAAGAAACATAAAACAAATGAGCAAAACCCCCTTTACTCTTTTTCACTATCAATTTTAAATAAAACATGAAGGCCAATGGGTTTCTTTTTTGGAACGCATTGTACACTACTGTATAGTTACACATGATAGATTATTCATGACAGAGAGAGAGAGAATGAGATTCTAATGCCCCAGGGTCTGAAGTTAACAGTGTCATGGCAATAGTCTCCTGATTTACATTTGAGGCTATAAATACCCCACTAGTAGTCTATCAGGGGGGAAGATTATGAGATCTTCATCTCTGATTGCTCTCAGAATGACAAGTATCAGTTGGCCTTATTTCAAACTATGTAATGAAGTACATGTTTATCACTGCTTTTATTTAATCTACAGTACCTGGGAAAGTTTCGGTTATGCAGAGATCAAAGCCTGTTGAATACTTTATAGCTATTATGCTAATAAATGTCGCTATATGAATCCATATTAAGGAGAGCAGAAACTATAGTTCATCCTCTTATATATTCTGCCACAACATATTTCATTCAGTAAGTAATGTTTTCAAACAAAAGAAACAAAATTGTTATCTAATTTACCACGTATTTTCTTGTAATTACAGAATTAACAGCTAAAAATACATTCGTTTTACTGTGTAATTTTCATTTCAATCCTTAATAGATTTTTGGTGTCACAGACATTACTAAACGAGCCATACACGTTCCCTTCAGTAACGATTTAAAACAAACTATAGACTATGACTTAAAAATTAGATCACACCAAGATAACCTCTCGCTTGAATGTTTGTTTCTTACAATTTTAAATTTGTGCTTCATTCCTTTTTACTAAATCCCTCTTTACTAAATTCAGAAGCATGCTACTGTGGATTATATAACTTCAAATAATAATTAGAAAATCCTGAAACTGAGACCTGTCTATATGACCAACTTTAAGGAACTCACTGTCAAACATAAATCAGTGTGCAAATTCATCACAGTGATTACTTAGATATTTCAAAGCACATAATGTAATTAATCAAAGTGAAAAGCATAACTATCCTATTGTAACAATATCCCCATAAAGAACAATTTCTATTACTGTCAAACCCCCTCAATATTTGATGAAGTAATTTTACCCCATTCTTTCAAAAGACATTTTCTTTTATTATGTATTCTAAGACACTTTAACTAAAAACCCAAATCTGAATATTTCAATAAGGTTATTTTATTATTCAGTAGATTCATGGAAATTTTACTAGGATGACAGAGAAAATTCCACACCATTCTGTCTCCACTAATACAGGTACAAGGCTGCAGCTGGCAATATTACTAGGATTAGCATAGTATGATGAAATATTTAAAGGAAAATTTTTTCTAAAACCTAATAAATCAAATGACTGCCAAATGTCATTAAAGTGATGGTCTTTGACTTGAATATGCTTTTCATATTCAAATTTGAAAAGAAAGAGATGAAAGCCTGGAAAGGTTACTCGGTTTCAACTAATAACCTCAAGCCCTCTCCGTTCACGTGCATAAAAAATGAAGTTGGCTCCATTGTCTAACCTCACTTCAGAAAAGCCCTTTTCTGCTTGCCGAAGACTAACGTGGTAAAGAAAATATTTTAAGTGATATTATTTTTTCCTTAAAATGTATGGTTGTTGTCAAAATACCACACATGAACACCCATTTTACAATTCTGCTTCAAATGCAGCACGATGCATAATTAAGCCTTTTACATGACTTGTAATTTGAAAAAACTCAGAATTGTTATAACAATAACTTCTTATAAAACATTCTTGTTCGTTTCTGCACAAAAGAATTAAAGGAAATTAGCCATAAAAAGGCAAAAGAGGCATATACATGTTTATTTCTACTATTGTGAAAAGAAGAATTTAAAGTTGCTTATCGTGGAACTCAATGAAGAGGCGAATGAACTCTTAAACAGCAGAGGAATCAAATTTATTTAACTGGTTATTTTATTAATAATATATTAAGTATATAGTTCCCATATGAAAACTTGCATTTTTCTAAGAGTGTATTTAGGTTGTTAAATAAGACTATATATAAAAATCTAATTCTAAATGAAAGTAGATTACAGCCAAAGAAACAAACCAAAACTTCAATACCAAACAAACCAAAAGAAAACCTACCGTATTATACAAATAAATAAAAGAGCTTTAAAATTCCTCACATGACATCATCTCCTTTCTGGTCCAGTCTTTTGTTACTGTTTTCCACCCCACCTCTATCCTGCCCCAACCTCATTACCTCTATCCTATGTCCTTCTAAATTCTCTAATATTCTGGACAGAAGTTATCATTTCTTTATTCTTTTTACGTTACATAAACCAACTTAAAATACATAAAAAAGGGATAAGTTTCAAATTATCCAAATTGTATGTATTTAGGGAAGCATGCTCTGAATAAAGAATTTTCCAAACATGATATATTTTGGCTACCGGGCTAGCCAGTTTATTTTTCAACATCGGAACAATTCTGGTGTGTTCTTGCCTCTGTGCATCGAAAGTTCAACTAGATTATATATTAAAATTTTGAAGATTAGGAAGCACTTCAAACTGTATAACTGATAATTCCAACTTAGTATCAGAAATGAACTCAAATTCTCTCCTTTTCCCCAAACTCCATTCATCCTCTGCAGCTTCCTATCTCAGGTGACATAGCCATCCACCTGGTCACAGACAACCAGGAGACTGTGGGGCCACTTCTGCCATCCCCAGTTTTCATACCCACCACATCCTACAGATGACCCATTCCTGTTCATTTTACTTCTTAAATACCTCAGTGATCATCAAATTATTGAAAGCTTATGATATTTCAACACTGTATCAGCTACTGGGTAGATAAAGACAAAACTGCATGTGGTTTCTTTCTGCAAAGTGGATCTACTTTCAGGACTGGAAAAGAGGTGAGGCACTCTTGCCCTAATCCCTTGTCTGCAGCGGCAACTACTCTTCTTGTGTCTAAATTCTCCCTCTAAAAACAAATCAGGTATCACCTTTCTGCTTGAAAACGGATTAACCTTCACTCCAGCCATTTTCCTGGACGAGGGGTGTGCTGTTTATATATAGCTCAGGTTTTGTCTCGAAAATCTTCTCTATCTGACAAAATTCTGCTTATTTTAGGCCCTGGGCCATACATGCTGTCCTTTTATGATGGCATCACAAATCTTCCAGAGCAAACTGGTTCCCCCAATGGACCCTCACTGCACTTTTCAGTCACATTATATTGCCTGGATTTCTTTACCCACCTGCCTCTCTCTGGAGACTGTGAGCTCCTGGAGACCAGAGCTGTATCTTTATTATTATTCTGCTGTTCGACATCCTATCTGGCACATAGTAGGCCCTCAATAGTCAGTAAAAGATACAGAGTCAAGGGAGATTGAACATCTTTTATATATTCAGATTATCTTTTGTATGTTGCCAGAATGGTCTAGAAATGTGATGACAGCTAGTATTACTCCCAGAGAAAAAAAGTTACAGCTCTCATGATTTTGGCTCAATTCCACTATTGCTTCCTGATTGATGTTAATTCACTTTTTAGGCCATATTTTTCTATAGTATTTACTTAAGCTTTTATCGGCATGTTTAAGTTTTTTGTTTTACTTAGAGGATCATGCTGAATTCTTCCGACATCAGAGCAGCTACACTGGAGTTGAACTGTTAGGCTCCTAAAAATTAATTATACTTGACAGCCCTTAAACATAGTATTCCTTAACTGAGAATGGCCTATGAGAAAGGTTTTGCAACTTGTATCAGTCAATTAAACTCTGACTCTGGTTGAGATTACACGTGAGTTTTATTTCTTTCTAAATCTCTACAGTGAATAAGCATTTCTGTAAAATTATAAAGTATAGAAAGTAATTTGGTATATTCAGGGACTCAACATCTTAAACGGAGGTTACCATTTGGCTGTATCTGATTCAAACTTTTTTGTTGTTACTGAAGAAATAAAACATTTCAGATGCAGCTAAAGCCCCCACCTCCTATTTCCTTTTTCTCCTTCCTCATTCCCCCAGAGAAAACCAGCATCCTGAAAGTGATGTGTATCACTCCCAAACATGCTGGAATGTTTCCTGCAACATATGTATATTTCCATTAACAACAGATAGTACTGCTCTCTGTTTTTACATTTCATATTAGTGATAGCCTCCTCTATTAATCATTCTGCAACTTGTGTTTTTTTACTCAATACTATATTTAGAAATTTGTGTTTATAATTAAAATCAAATTCAATCATACTTTATACAGAATTCCATTCATATTGCATACACAATCTATAGTCCACTTATTTCTCTACTGATAAACAACTGAGTTGTTCACAATTTTTTGCTATTAACAGACAATGTCGCATTGTCTATGCCTTTATGTTTTCCTGCGTATGTGAGTGATTCTCTTAGGAGAATTGCTAAGTGAGAGATATGAGAAATTCAAATTACTCCTCAAATAGTTACATGAATTTACATGAGTATTATATTTATCACCATAAAAATGTGTGTGGGGTGTGTGTGTGTGTGTGTGTATGTGTGTAAATAAATAGAAACAAAGCCTACCTCTTAGGAGCCACGGTAGGTAGAACTTGGTACTTTATAGTGAAATGACAGATACAAAATGGAAGTAGAAGGTGATGATCTATAACAGCTCTTTGGGAGAAATAAGAGTAAAGAGAAACTCACACTGTTGAGATAACAATGTTTTTAATAAACAAAACCAAAAACGCCAGCTTTCATCTGTGGCAGTAACCTATCTTTTTTCATTGGTTCTGTGAAAGACCTATATTGAACAATTACCATAAATATTGAAAACTTCAGTGGTGGAGAAAAAAATGCTGCTAGGGTTTAGAGAGTTATTTTTAGAATACTGTCATGGTCTCCCTTATACACCATGTAAATTACTGCATCTATAAGGGTCAGCAAATTACGGAAGCTTGTTACCACATGTTCTAAAGCAATGGTTGGAATATTTTTTCCTGTCCTAATGCACCTTAGGGATATGACACATTTCCATCATTAACTGTGGCTTACTATGGCAGTTAATGTGAAGGAAGGAGGGAATTTTAAAAATTACCCTCAATTTCAGGTGATTTTGATACACCATTCCTTTTCCACCATCATTGAAAACAGATGTTATAGTACAGTGGTTCTCAATTTTGGCTGCACATTAGTATCACCGGGGGAGCTTTAAACGAAATTTGGATTTAGCTGATCCGAATGGAGCCAGGCCCTGGCATTTAAAAATGGTGATCCTAGTGTTCAGTCACAGTGAGAAGTACCGCTTTCCCCCAAGTTGTTCTCAAACTCTAGCATATGCCAGAATAACCTGAAAGGTTTGATTACAAACACACAGATTGCTGGGACCCAGTCTCTGAGTTTCTGATTCATGAGGTCTGGGGTGGGATCCAAGAATTTGCATCCTCACAAGTTCTCAGGTGATGCTGATGTTGCTGGTCTGGGGACCAACTTTTGAGAATCACTGCACTAAACCAAAAAAGATTCAACCTACATTTGCTGACCTTTTCTAAAATATTAAAAGACTTCTAAAGGGATGCCTGGGTGGTTCTGTTAGTTAAGTGTCTGCCTTTGGCTCAGGTCATGATCCCGGGGTCCTGGGATGGAGCCCCACTGGCTCCCTGCTCAGTGGGGAGTCTGCATCTCCCTCTGCTTCTCCCCCTGCTCGTGCTCTCTATCAAATAAATAAATAAATAAACAAACAAGTAAATAAATAAGTAAAATCTTTTAAAAAAGCTTCTAAAATATTCATATTAAATCGTTCTTTAGTTATTTAACATTTTAGTATAGAATTAGCCTACAAATTTACTTTCTAGAAGCAATCTACACTCATCGTTAAAAATAATCCAACAATATAAATCCTAAAAAGTAAAGTAGGAAAGTTCCTTGCTTCCTCCCAACTCAGGGGTTGGCAATTTTTTGCTGTAAAGAATCAGACCGCCAATATTTTTTGCATTGCAGGCCATATGGTCTCTGTTACAAATACTTAGCTCTTGTAAAATGAGTGTAGAACATAGACAATATGTATTTACATGTGATGGGTGTGGCTGTTCCAATAAAACTTTATTTACAAAAACAGGTAGAAGGATGTGTTTGACATGGGCCTTAGTTTTCTGACCCCCGCCCTTAGTCATGTCTCAGAGATACTGTTAATGGTGTTTGGATTATATACTTTTAGACATTTTCTTTGCTTACATAAACCTAAATGTTGTATCTGCATGCTCATGTAAAAGTATGTATGTATATACAAATATTTTCCCTTTTTTGCTTCGTTGTAATGGAATTATCAGTGAGGTATAATTTCTTAACCATCAGTTTGGCAAAGGTGTGATGTGGGGGAGAAGAAATATCTATTGTTGCTTTAACCAGAAATATTTGTATTAGAAAACACTGGTAGAAACCTAAGGGTCCACCAAAAGGGGTTTAAGTCAATATGGTAGAGCTGTGCAGTGGGAATATTATGGATGTGTTAAAAGAAATGGAGTATATTGCTATTGGAAAGATGTCCCTAGTATATTAGGAAGAGATAAGTTGCAAAACATAAAAAAGAGTTTTCGAAGCAATTACTACCAGGAAGTAATTCAACATTTCTTGTTTTAACCTAAAATATATTTTGAAACTTACTCTATTAGCTTAAGCTTCCATATGTAAAATATTGGGAGGGAATTACTTTACCCACCGATAGGATATCATATTTGATTCTGAAGTGATTTAGTAATTTTTAATACGTGAATTCTAAAAGTAATGAGTTGTTTATGCCGTTTTGCCCTTGAAATCTTTAATACATATGTTGCTGAAGATCATTATTGCAATCACCTGGGAATGCCAGCTCATATAGTTCAAGAGGACCTGCTTTCTAGGTGGAATTGTAATTTAGTCCAATGAATATGACAATTTTTACAAACTGCTATTAGTAGAAACAGAGAGATGTAAATAGGCAATGCACAGAAGAGTCCACTGCTCTTCCAGCATGAGCTCCCATTCTCACCTGTGCGCACACTTGAAGAAGTCTGTAAATTGATGGTTGTACATTTCGTTGTGAAAATGGAAGGCTCCATGGTTTAAGTGATAAAACTAGAAATACTTTGCAAGAAGGATTGTTAATTCTTTTTTTTAATGCCATGGCAGATGCAAATTTTTGGTTTTGATGTCTATTTTAAGGACCTAAAACAAGGCTTTTAATCAATGTATTATACATCAAATTGATACTGTTAACTTCTGATTATTCAAATTAATAAAATATTCATCGAAAAATGTCCAAAGTTTTACATTTCTCAGGCTCCCCCTCCTTCCCCCCCTTAATTATCATGCCTAGAAGCTTTTCAGTAAAAGCAGCAGTCATCAGGCTGACGGAATCTGACAGGCCAGCAAGGCCCAATTACACTGGTGCTCCCTGGCACTTTGATGTCCTGGAAACGAAGAGAGGTAGGGGCAAATTGGGTAGCACATTATGTTAATGACTTGATTTAATCCAGCCACTAAACTTTATGTAGCCTGTTAAAAAATATGCTAACACTAATTATGCCACTTTGGAAAGAAAAGGAGGGGACAAGCATTTCACTCTGACAAAGTGAAGCTCATAAATGTTGTAAATGAAATGAAACAAAATGAAGTAATCTATGATTAATTATACATCATAGACATGAAGAAAAGAGGAAGAACCAAGTAATATGTCTAAGTCCTGGGAAATCTGTTAGATTCCTTTCAAGGATCAACGTTTCTAAGAGACATCTAGGAGCTGTGAGATTCTGAATCATGAAAAAAAGAAACTGCGTGATCTTAAAAGTGCTTACGCAGTTAGCAGGTAATTCAGATTCACAGTGTAACTGGCATACATGATACTTATCTAGGACACTACTTCTAGTCTCACTTTTGTGACATTATAGGGTAGAGGCAATTAAAAAAAATCTATCAAGTGGGGATAACCACAGAGTAGCATTCTCTAATTGCTTTTTAATTAGTCTCTGTGCCTCTAATCTATTCTTTACATTATTGATAGCATGCTCTTTTAAAATGCGATTCAAGAGTGTAAACTCCCTAAGAGCAAGAGGATTATTTCCCTTCTTCACTGCCTAGAATAAAGCTTGGAACACAGCAGATGCTAAGTATTGGTTTAATTAGTGAGTAATCTTCCCCCTCCCTTAAAAGCTCTCATTGGCTGCCCATAGAACTTCAGGATAGACTTTAACCTTCTCAGATGATACACAGAGGCCTTAATGGTCAGGACGTGCCTATCTTTTCAGCATCTTCTCCTGAGCCTCCACAGGTGTGCCATAACGTAGAAAACCACTGAAACCATCTGAAAACCACTGATTTCCAGAAAGAGCCATGCTCCACATTCTCCCTAATTCTTAAGCTATTGTTCCTTTGACCTGTAATGATCCCACCATGACCCTTACTAATTCCTAATCATCTTCAACACTTGGCTCAAACTTCACTGACTTTAGGAAGTCTTTCTTGATGAGGGTCGCTCACGTTGTTAGGTACCTGCTTGAAAGTTTCCACAGCACCCTGTGCATTCCATTCTCCTCGTGCTAACCACTGTGCACTGACTGTGTTTCCCCTGTAGACTGTGACCTCTCTGAAGGCAGGGACTGCTTCTTTTATACATATAGTAGATGCTAATGAACGCAGGACTGTGAAAAATAAGAACATATTCTATAGGATGTCCTAATTTAGCACATGCGAGCCATTCAGTATTACCTTCCTTCTGATAAAAGCCATGTATCACTGTCCTAAGATTTCAACCTGAAGCAGTTCTTGAGGAAGAGGTAAAGAAAGAGACTAATGAGCCAGAGGGATTTTTAAGCTTAAAAAAGGTTTTATGCTAACAACACCTTGACGAAAGTTAACATCTTCCACAATCAGACAATGACATGCGTGCCTCCTGACATGATGCCCTAGAAAGGACATAGCCCTGCTTTTGTAGTATTCCTACCAAAACATATAGCTGGATCTAATATGAGGAAACTTCACATTAATCCAAACTGAAGGATAGTCTACAATATAAGTGACCTGGATTCTGAAAAAATGTTAATCTGAAAGAACCAACATAAAGAAAGATCATTATGGATTACAGACGCTAATGAGATAGGAAAGTGTGCAATCTGGATTGCATCCTGGGCCAGATTAATCAAATGCTATAAATTATACTACTGGAACAATTGGCAAAATTTTAATGAGAACTGTAGATGAAATAATGGTATTATATTGTTATTCTGAAGTATTTAAGAGTAAACGAACATGACTTCTGCAACACTGAAATGATTCATTATAATTATGTATGCAAGAATGTGTATGTGCACCTACACATATGTAGGTGCACATATACAAATATAGGAAAGATAACAGAAATGATAAATGTAGCAAAATGTTAACAGTCGATGGATGTGGGTGAAGTATATTTAGGAGTTCCTTGTACTACTTTTGTGATTTTTAAAGAAAAATGTTCTGTGACTCATATTATATTGAATGACTATTAAAGTAGCACATAGAAAAACTGGTATAATCACTAGAAAATACTATATTTCATGAGTATGATGATCTCTTGAGGTTTGTTCCTATGTTTACAGATTTAACTATTTTATTCTATTTGGTAAATAATTTTTTTAAAAAATTTTTAAAAGATTTTATTTATTTGATAGAGATCACAAGTAGACAGAGAGGCAGGCAGAGAGAGAGAGAAGGAAGCAGGCTCCCTACAGAGCAGAGAGCTCGATGCGAGACTGGATCCCAGGACCCTGGGATCATGACCTGAGCTGAAGCCAGAGGCTTAACCCACTGAGCCACCCAGGCGCCCCTCTATTTGGTAAATAATTTAACACAATTAAATATCACCTATTAATATAAAATACTGGTTAGTACCTTCTACTAAAAGTAGAATTTTTAAAAGCATGTGGGAGGTGATCAAGGGCTACTGAGGCATAAAGCATTGCTTACAGCAGTTGCTTCCTTTAAATGGTATTCACACATTGGAGAAAGCATCTTAAACCATTATAATAAATCACATTTGGAATGGTAGTCAAGACTGTAGCAGGCTGTAGCAAAGTAACACAAATTACTTTCCCAGGAATAATAAGAAAAAAATCTAGTTTATTCTAAGGGAAAAATAGATGTGTACATTAGAATTAGTTGGATATTTTAGAGGAGTAGTTCTTTCTTTCACTAAACTTCCTTGTTAAATCGAAGTTCCTTATTCTGTCTTAGTCAAGGGCATTGAACAATTCCACCGAGATGCTAGCAATGCTGCCAATACACACGGTTCCCCTGAAAGACGGATTTCTTTCTTTCTTTTTTTTTTTTTTAATTTATTTATTGTCAGAGAGAGGGAAAGAGAGAGAGCGAGCACAGGCAGACAGAGTGGCAGGCAGAGGCAGAGGGAGAAGCAGGCTCCCCGCCAAGAAGGAGCCGGATGTGGGACTCGATCCCAGGGCTCAACCAACTGAGCCACCCAGGCATCCCTGAATGACAGATTTCTCAGCCTCAGCACTATCGACATTTTGGGCCAGATAGTTCTTTGCTGTGAGTCCTGTGCATTGTAGCGTGTTGAGCAGCAACCTTAACCTTAACCCCTACCTATTACATGCCAATAGCAGTCCCTCCCAGTGTGACAATCCAGAATGCCTTCAGATATTGCCAAATGTCCCCTGGGGGATAAAATGCCCCTCCCCCCAGTCAAGAATTGTTTGGTCTAAGGTGCTATAATTTAGGTAACATTTTCCTACACTTTGAAAGTTACTTTTGAATGATGAATACAATGTTTAGAAAGTAAAACGAACTATTACAATGTCTCCCTAGTATCTATTGGATAAAATTCAAAATGTTTGGCTTTTAGCATTATATCTAAACTTATATCCTCTTATATAAAAAGGCTTCCCGGGGCGCCTGGGTAGCTCAGTGGGTTAAAGCCTCTGCTTTCAGCTCAGGTCATGATCCCAGGGTCCTGGGATCAAGCCCCGAAATGGGCTCTCTGCTCAGCAGGGAGCCTGCTTCCTCCTCTCTCTTTCTCTCTGCCTGCTTCTCTGCCTACTTGTGATCTCTCTGTCAAATAAATAAACAAAATCTTAAAAAAAAAAGGCTGCTCTAGTTAGCATATTCTTGACTTCTCAAACACATATGCATCCCTGCACATGATTTCTCTCTGCAGCTATATATCCACATCTTTGAAATGTCACAGTTAAAGCAGAACACTCCTTCTTACTGTGTGACTGGCCATAGCTGAATAGGTCAAGTGTACACAATCGATAAAGATGGATCCAACCTAGAGGCTAGGCATGGTTAATTAGACTTTTCTCCTCCGGGGTGGGCATGTTTGCATGGTTATCTTTGGTAATTAAAAAAACAAAGCAGAGCAAGTCAGCTTAAACTTAGGAAAAATAGACATGAAGCCCACAAGAGGGCAGGTGGGCCAGCTCTGGGCATGCCTTCCATAAAGTCTACTAAAGAGTTACTTCAAACTTCTCCTTCTTCTGAACTTCCTTACTTGGTGGGAAGAATACCAGCAAGTCACTTTCTCTCTCAAGACCTCAGTTTATTCATTTGAAAAATGAGAAAGCAGACAAGAAAACAGCTAAGTATTCTTTACCTCAAATATCTATTACATTAATTATTGGTACTGTCACCTGACATTGTTTTATATTGTAATTTAATAGCCAAATAACTACTTGACTTTTCATGAACACATCTTCCCAATTAATGCAGATGTCCCCAGAGGGCAGGACCAGAATACTATATTTACTTCCTTAGGAGAAGTGTTGACAAACTGTAGGCACTGAATCCCTGGGAATCACTGTGTTATGACAAGAGGGATGAGTGCTGTTTGTACTTTGACTAGATAAATACATCCCTCACTGCCTGCCTTTTTAAACCCCAGGCCTGATTCAGTATCTCATTTCTCATTTTTATGTTCAAAAGGCTAAATCATATAGGTATCCAAAAATCCTGATGAAGTAGGCAAAGTGTTTCATAAGAACTATTGATAAATGAGAAAGAAATGTCTGATTCAAACATGCAGTCTTACTATTGATGTAATGAACGGAGGGCTCTTAATAAAATAATGTGATAGTTAAATTTTTTAAAGATTGACTGACTGATTTGAAAGACACAGAGAGAGAGAGAGTGTATGTGCTGCGTGTGAGCAGAGGGAGGGGCAGAGAGAGGGAAAGGGGAAGCAGACTTCCGGCTGAGCATGGAGCCCAATGTGGAGCTTGATTTGGTCTTACAACCCTGAGATCATGATCTGAGCTGAAACCAAGAGTTGGATGTTCAATCGACTGAGCTACCCAGGGAACTCTTGATAGTTAATTTTATCTGTCAACTTGACTGGACCACCAGATTTTCAGACCTTTGATCAAACATTATTCTAGGTGTGTCATCTGGCTGTTTCTGGATAAGATTAACATTTGAAGTGGTAGACTGAGGAAAGTAGACCGCCCTCCCTAAGGTGGATGGGGCTTCCTCCAATCAGTTGGAAGACTGAATAGAACAAAAGTGGTGAGAAATCCTCTCACCTGATGGCCTTCAGAAGCAACACTGGTCTTTTCCTGACTCTGAACTCAAACGGAAACACTGGCTCTTCTTAGGTCTCCAGTCTGCCTGCTTTCTAGCTGGAACTTACGGCATTGGCACTCCTAGTTTTAAGGTCTTCAGACTCAGATTGGAACTACACCATTGACTTTCCTGGGTCTCCAGCTTGCTGAGTACAGTTCCTGGGACTTCTCAGTCTCCATAACCACGTGACTCAATTCCTTATAATAAATCTCTTTATATGTACATATTTATACGTATATATCCTATTTGTTCTGTTTCCCTGAAAAACCCGAATATAAATGGCTATGGAGCTAAATCCCACACAAGGGACTCATTTTCTCTTTGAGTCCCATTATCAAAAGTTTCTAATAGAGACCAGAGAATTTCTATTCATTAGTTTGATAAATAATTTAACAATTTCAGGTATGATAAAGCAAAAAAGCTAAACTGAACTAAATGCTATAATTAGAAGTCTTCAGGCAACCATATTCAAGATTTCTTCCTTGATTTACTGATTTTGAACAATAAAGATTCCATATATCAGGATGCCATGGGTCAGGTGATATTATAATTAATAATGATAATAAAACTTTGGACAGATGAACTGTTCTGCTTGTACTTATCATTCTTTTGTTTGTATTTGGGTTTGTTCTGCAGAGAGGTTAAGCTAAGAATTTTAAGAGTTGAAAAAAGTATTCCAATTTTTACCCATAAAATAGAAATTCTGAAAAAGGAATACAATTAATCATTTCAGGAAAATTAATGTAGATGAATAGAAAAAGCTAGGGCCTTTTTACTTCACTTACATTTACTTTAGGAAAACTACCTCCCCTTAAAATAAAAAAAAATGCTCTGGTAAATAGTATACTTCCCATATAAAGTATAATTTTCTTGTCAGAACTTCCATTTACATACTGCTTTTAAGCAATGTGCTATAAAACAAGCATACCTATACAAGATTAATTACCTTCTATGAAGGTTTACTTTTTTGGTGGAAATGAAATAACTTTAATAGTTTATCAGTGGACATATTTTAGTGTATGAATGAATTCACATCTGAAAGTATTAATGTTTTAAACGCAATATCCCATTTTGAATTCTTAAAGCTCAGATTGCATTCTTTCTTAAAAAAGATTTAATTTATTTATTTGAGAGGGAGAAAGAACATGGGCAGGGAGAGGAGCAGAGGGAAAGGGACAAGCAGACTCCCTGCTGAGTGGGAAGCCCAATGAGGGGCTAGCTTCCAGGACCCTAAGACCGTGACCTGAGCCAAAGTCAGATGCTAAACCTACTAAGCCACCTAGGCACCCCTCAGACTGGATTTAACACATCTTTGTACAATCGTTCTGAAAAGGAGTCAGGGAAGTGAACTGGTTTTAGCAAGTAACTGTTAAAGCTGCTGCTGATACGTATTCTTAACATGTAAGCAAAAATAATACAAGTTATGACCCATTACATAATAAAACTACATATAAATTTTCTTATTGCACTAGATGATTACATGGGTAAGATTATGAGGCTACATAAAATTTTCCCAGAAATATTTTTGCCTTCAGATTTTCATATATGAAGACGGATACACTATGAATGAAAAGCACCTTTATTTTGCAACATTTCTAGCTGGCATCAAGCTACTGACCTGTTGGATATTCTTGGAGATAGGACCTGGAATAATACACTCGTCGCTGTCAGTTGCAGATCTCTCTTCCTCATCTGTTAAGAAATAAGATTTTAGTGGCTCAAGTCTGTTAAACCGATTATATTTATACCTTGAGAAATGGAGCAATTTGTTATAAGCATTTTGTTATAAGGATAACCTTAAAAGGACAATACGATAATCATGTCTAGACCTTTCTTAGCAGAAAAGATATTTACTTTTACATTGTAATTTAGAAAAGATAAAAAAAAAGACTGAAAATTCCAAGTTTAGTTTTAGTAGAAACAAAGATAATAAAAATATAGCTTGTTCTGAAATTCAAAAATAGTCTTTTTAAAGAGGAGGACAGGGTAATAGGTATTTTCTAACAGCCTAATCAATTATACTGTGCAAATCAAGTTATTTTTACTATTTAGAAACATTTAAAAAATTTTGTATTTTTATTGTGGCAAAATTGCCATATGATAAACTGTACATATTTAAAGAGCAAAATTTGATATTTTGACATATGTATAATTCTGTGAAATCATCACCACAATTAAGATTGTGAACCCATCCATTACCCCACAAGTTTCCTTATGCCTCCTGTAATCTACTCTATCTCTATATCTCCCTGTTCCCATTTACCTTTCCCTAGGCACTACCTAAATGCTTTGTCGCTATAGTTCCCTCTTTCGGATATTTATATAAATTACATCTTGTCAGAGTTGTCTTGTCTGAGTCCTTAGTTTTAATTTTTAAAAAGTTAATTTCTCTAGAATGATCCAGATGATAGTGTAAAACCCAAAGAGAACAGAAAGCCACTTAAAACATAAACTGGGACCGTGGTCAGCAGCAAGACTTGAATTCCACTGTGGCACAGCAGGTTGAGATAAGAAGGTGTGCGACAATTCTGCCAGCCCATAGTTGACTACACTGAACAGTGTCCCGTCATTTCGGTCAAGAAACAGGTATCACAAAGTAGATCCCCTACTACGTGAAGATGTCCTAGGAGGCATGCTCTAACAGATTAAAGAAAGCACAGAATTAAGTAAATAATGGTAATTTAAGAAAGGAAAAAAAAATCACCTTCTGGTTCCAATTCCTCAGTTATTTCTGTTTCATCTTCAGAAGAAGTCCAGCTTCGATCTGCTAGCTGACCCTCAGACAGGAAAGACACATCATCATCTTTTCCTTGTTGTATTTTCTCTTTTACCTTGGCTCCACTGCGTTCTTGAGAAACCTGAAGAAATGCAAGCATACTGATAACACTGGTGCTTCGATCACATGTGCTGCACTTGCTGAAGCACCTGACTCAGAAAGCCTGTAAGCCCGAGACTTAAGTATACGGATAGGCACTATATGTGATTCATTAGAAAAACCGTCACTAATATTGTACAGACAAATGATATTATGCAGATAAATGAAAATATTATTATAAGCCAAGAATGAAAAATACATTAATATAAAAATGAATTTTACATTATTACTCTAATTCACATATCTATTTATTAGTTGCTAATATCAGCATAATTGCAAACTGGTCATAGTTTCAATCTTTCTGTTCCCAGGAAGTTCTACATAAAAATAGGATTGATGTTATGACTTCTTGATCCATTTTATTTATTTATTTTTAAAAGATTTTATTTATTTATTTGACAGACAGAGATCACAAGTAGGCAGAGAGGCAGGCAGAGAGAGAGGAAGGGGAAGGGGAAGATGCGGGGCTCGATCCCAGGACCCTGAGATCATGACCTGAGCCGAAGGCAGATGCTTAACCCACTGAGCCACCCAGGCGCCCTTCTTGATCCATTTTAGTACAAAGTCTTTTAAGAATGAAATCAAACCTTTCAAAATAATTTTAATACAAATACATACCTCAGGACCACGTGAAAGAGTTGGCATGTCTGTTTCTATTTCTGGCGTATGCTCAACTTCTGATGAAACTTCCTTCACATCTTCAGGAGGACTAAGTATCTCCTTTTATTGATGTAAAAACATGCATATATGTTATTTTGTATTTACTACTAAATTCCATATATATAAGGGAGTAAATACAGTAGTTACCCATATGACCCTAAATTTAGCTAGTGTATTTCAGTAAAATGGCTGATAGTCATCACGGTATTTATATATGTAATTAAAGAATTGCAAACATCGTTCATTGAAGCATTATTTATAATTGCAAAAAAAGTGAAAACAATGCAAATATCCAACAGAATAGGATTAAATAAAATATGGCATATCCAAATACTTGAGTTCTTTGCAACCATGAAAAAAATGATAACGTAGATCTGTCCTTATGCACGCTGAAGAGAGTACCCAATACACTAATGAGTAAAAAATGCTAGTTACAGAAAAATACATATAGTTGTATACTGTTTTGTTAACAAACACACAACCAAACAACATGTATGTTCCCATGGGATAAGTATGGAAGGAAATTCACTAAAATTCTATCGCTGATATATAGATTTGGGGAAATTTAATTTCATTTTTTAAAGAGATTTTATTTAGGGGCGCCTGGGTGGCTCAGTGGGTTAAGCCTCTGCCTTCGGCTCAGGTCATGATCTCAGGGTCTGGGATCGAGCCCCGCATCGGGCTCTCTGCTCCGCAGGGAGTCTGCTTCCTCTTCTCTCTCTCTCTGCCTGCCCCTCTGCCTACTTGTGATCTCTGTCTGTCAAATAAATAAATAAAATCTTAAAAAAAAAAAAAGATTTTATTTATTTATTTGACACAGAGAGATCACAAGTAGGCAGAGAGGCAGGCAGAGAGAGAGAGAGGAGGAAGCAGGCTCCCTGCCGAGCAGAGAGCCCGATGGGGAACTCGATCCCAGGACCCTGAGATCATGACCTGAGCCGAAGGCAGAGGCTTAATCTGCTGAGCCACCCAGGTGTCCTAATTTCATTTTTAATTTTTTTTTGCTTATTTGTATTTTCTAATCTTTCTATGATGATTATACATTACTCATGTAATTAAAAAATTGCATATGTGAGGATGTATAATTTTTATGATCAACATTTTTTAACTCTATCAAATATCAATTCATAGTCAACTATTTTCCAGGATTCATAAACTGATGTTTATTTTTAAAATATTAGCTTATCATTTTTGCTACTTTATTTATTTATTGAAGATTTTATTTATTTATTTATTTGAGAGAGAGTGAATGAGAGCGAGAGCATGAGAGGGGAGAGGTCAGAAGGAGAAGCAGACTTCCCACTGAGCAGGGAGCCCAGTGTGCAGCTTGATCCCAGGACTCCAGGATCATGACCTGAGCCAAGGGCAGTTGCTTAACCAACTGAGCCACCCAGGTGCTCCCATTTTTGCCACTTTAAAAAGTAAATGTGTCCAATAGAGAAATGGGAATGACAAACCAAAAACAAAAGAAATTAATACAAATCCATATTTTCATTACCGAATGATAATATCCATTAGTAACAGCTTTACAATTTTTCACTTTTTAGATAATTAATTATTTATTTTTTATTTATTTAAAGATTTTATTTATTTGTTTGACAGAGAGAGAGATTACAAGTAGTCAGAGAGGCAGGGCAGAGAGAGAGGGGAAGCAGGCTCCCTTTCGAGCAGAGAGCCCAATGTGGAGCTCGATCACAGGACCCTGAGAGCATGACCTGAGACAAAGGCAGAGGCTTAAGCCACTGAGCCACCCAGGCGCCCCTATAATTAATTTATTTTTTAAAGATTTATTTATTTATTTATTTGACAGACCGAGATCACAAGTAGGCAGGGAGGCAGGCACAGAGAGAGGAGGAAGCAGGCTCCCCGCTGAGCAGAGAGCCTGATGCGGGGCTCAATCCCAGGACCCTGGGATCATGACCTGACCAGAAGGCAGAGGCTTTAACCCACTGAGCCACCCAGGCACCCCTATAATTAATTTTTAAAAAGAATTCTTTCTTTCGTTGATTTTAAAGATTTATTTATTTTTATTTGAGAGGGAGAGAGAGAGAGAGTAAGTGAGTGACAGGAGGGACAGAGGGAGAGAGAGAATCCCAAACAGACTCCCTGCTAAGTGCAATCCCATGAGATCATAACCTGAGCTGAAATCATGAGTCAAGACATTCAATTGACTGAGCCACCCAGGTGCCCCTTTAGGATTCATTTTTAATGCAAATAAAAAAATTTATTGGTTACATAGTGGTAATTATATTATAAATACAATGTATCTTGTTACATTTAAAAAACCTTAGTATTACGTCATAAAATTTTCTCCTGATATAAACTTTTGGGTAAACATCATTTTTAATGCAATCTAATATCAAAATGAATGAATGTATCATAATTTAATGAACCATTTTACTGGTGTTGGACATTTAACTAATTCACCATTTTCAGTTACTGTGATGACTAACATTGCAATAAACATCTCCATGTATGTCCTTTCTATATTTATGATCATTTATGTAGGAATCCAGTTACTTATGTTTGAATTCCAGATCTAATATTTTGCCCTTGAGCAAGTTACTTAAGCTCTGCACATATTACTTTCCTGATCTATTTCTTTCTTTCTTTTTTTTTTTTTTTAAGATTTTTATTTGAGAGAGAGAGAGCAAGTAGGGGAGGGGTAGAAAGAGAGGGAGAGAATCTCAAGCAGACTCTGCCCTGAATGTAAACCTCATACCGGGCTCCATCTCACAACCCAAGAGACCATGACCAGAGGCAAAAATCACGAGTTGGATGCTTACTAGAGTGAGCCACCCAGACACCCCTTACTTTCCTGATCTTTAAATGGGAATAATCCTAGTATGATCATAAGGTTGTTCTTAGGATTATGTTGTGGACATAAAGCATCTGGTTCAGTGTCTGACATATAATGAGCACTCATAAGTGTTTGCTATTAAACATGGCCTGAATAATAATTATTGAATTCATTTATTTAGCACATGTATACTAAATGCACTGTATATGCCAGGTATTATCTTAAGCTCTGAGAAGAAAAAATACTTTTATTTTTTCAAGTTTTTATTTGACAGAAAGAGCATGGCAGAGACAGAGGGAGAGAGGGAGACAGCACAAGTGGGGTGGAGGGGCAGTGGAAGAGGGGAAACAGCCTCCCCACTGAGCTGGGAGCCCTATGTGGGGCTCAGTCCCAGAAATGAGATCATGATCTGAGCTGAAGGCAGACACTTAATGGACTAAGCCACCCAGGTACCCGAGAAAAAAATATTTTGATCTGGGTGGTGTTTACACAGGTGTGTACATAGGTAAAAATTCACTGAGCTGGGTACTTAAGTTTTGTGTCCTTTAACTATTTAGGAGTTACACCTCAATTACAAAGAAAATACTTTTTTTAAAGTCCAAAAGAGATGATGGTGACTTGAGTGGTGACAGTCGAGATGATGTGAATACAGGATATGTTTTGAAAGTATAGCTGACAGGTTTTGTGGATAAACTGGAAGCAGGATGTGAAAAAGAGAATGACAAAGGGAAGCCTTTAAAATGCACTGATTATGCAGCTGGATGAATGGTTAGTCATTTACGGAGAATGGGAAACAATGGAAGAAACATTTTGAAAGAGGGCTGAGAAGTCACATTTGGTTTTTGACATGTTAAGTGTAGATTCATATTACACATCCAGTGCATATGAAATAAGCAGGGAGAAAACAAATCTGGAATTTGACAGCGAGATCAAGACTGAAGATTATAAATATGAGAGTGACCACCTCTAGTTGTTTAAAACTATGAGATTGGCGAAGACCTCTGAATGGAGATAGAGAGTGAGATGAGGTGTAGGTCTGCAGTGAAACTGTTGAGGTACCTCTACATTGAGAGATTTGGTCTAGGACAGGGAGAAGAATCACTGGTAAAGCTGGAGAGAAACTGGAAAGGCATGGTGTCCCAGGTGCCCAGTGAAGAGGGAGCAAGTATTCCACTGTGTTGAATGTTACTGGGAGATAAAGATGGGGACTGAGAATTGACTACTGGACATGGCAAAGTCAAAGTCATTGTGACCTTAGCAAGAATGGTTTTAACAAGGATGAATTTTGATTAGACTGAGTTCAAGAAACGGTGTGAAGAAAGGGAAACAAAATTAAGACTTTCTGAAGAGGTTTCTCCCTGCACTGCCCACTCCCCCCCCACCCCGAAAATAGAGGCAGAGAATTAGGGTTGTAGCTGGAGTTACAAATGGAGTCAAAGGAGGGTTTAGATCAAAGAGTAAGAAGAGTTAACATTTATACACAGTGCCAAATTGCGAAGCTAACATTTAAAGGAAAAAGTATTTTATTCACTGGTTTCCTTTGAAATCAGGTAGAGTATACTACACCTACATCATTTATTTAAAATATTTGGTATGAGAGGAAAAAAATCGGTATTTTCAATATTTACTACTTACAGAACTCTGCTGTGGTGTGATATCCACAAAAGACACTTTCTTATCTACAGGTGTTAAACGCTGTCTTGGTTTAGGTGTTGGTGCCTAAGATAAATCAATATGTCAAACTGAGTATGATGAACATATACTTAGATAAGACTTCAGCTATTTTTTTCTTTCTTTTTTAAATACTATTTCTTAAGTTCTAGAGGAAATTCAAAGTCAGTGTTACTCACAACAACTAATGGGCTAACAGAGGATGTTGAAGGTACTCTTTGAACAACTTCTGACTCTTCTTTGTGTATAAAATTTCCCAATTCTTTAGTTGTGATAGATCCACTTGGTGGAAGGTAAGCAAATTTCCATTTTAATATAACATGGATGGTTCCTGCAGGATGCTTTTTATGATCTGTTAACTCAAATATTCCTGTCAAGTTACAAAATAATTTTAATTAATGCTAGAGTGAAGTTTTATTACCATAAGGATGAAAGAACAAAGAGAACTACCCACAGCTTTAAAAATAACTTTAGCTTTTACTCTCACCTCAAATGGCTTAGAGAATAAAGACAAAATAATCTATGATAGGTTCATCTCTGAAGCACACTGCTTTCAGAAATTAAGGCCTCAGTGATGACAATGCTGATTCCAAGGTGAGAAAATTAACTTATAAATATTTTAATTCACTGAAATTAAATTCAGAGATTATTCAGAATTCTTAGCCTTCCTCTAAGACATTATATGGGTTATAGCTAAGTATCAACCTACTTTTGCCTTAAATATTCTCACAAAAGACTTGTCTCTATAGAAAAATATATTAAAAATTCACAATTTCAAGAAATTTATATATGTAAGGAAGTCTTCATATTACCATGTAATTTTATCAAGATTTTAAATATATTTTACTGGGATTTGTTAAATAACTCCAAATTAACGGTAGCACAACAAGAAAATGTCCAGAAAATAAACTGTCCAAAACAGTAATAAAAAGTATCACCTAGCTGTAACTGTAATAAAGAGTCACAAATTTTAGTCATTGCACTAAATTTTTTTTAAAGATTTTATTTATTTATTTGCGAGAGAGAGAGAGAGAGAGACAGAGGGAGAGAGCAAGCACGAGTAGGGTGAGGGAGCCCAATGCAGGGCTTGATCCCAGGACTCTGGGATCATGACCTGAGTCATGATGGTTAACCAACTGAGCCACCCAGGTGGCCCTGCACTGAATTTTTCAGTATGAAAAATTCCAGACTAGAAAAAAAAAAAAACCTGTATTAAGTATAACTCTTGTTTAGGAGTAGTATCCTTTACTTGGTCCTTAAGTGTTTGATACATTTTTTAATGGCTGGCTGGGAAAGAAAAAACAACTCTAGACTTTAGAACAAAAGAATATAGATGGAATATAAGGAGGTGATAAACTTCTGTTTCAGGCACAGGGGGACTTCTAGAATGGCTGAGTGAAGAACTCAGTAAATCCTTTCTACAAAAAGAAGAACATGATAAAACTGGACAAAATGATAAAAAAAACCCCTATCATTTAAGTGCTCTGGAAATTGAACAAAGGTGTACAATGAATTGAGAACATTTATTGATAAAAATCTACAGAAACTCAGTAACAATAGTAGGAGTCAGAACAGACTCTAATAAGCTACTTCCCTGGCTGAACAGGAGAACTGTAGACTGCCTGAATTTTGAAAACTCATTACCCAACACATACACCAATCCACAGTCAAAGTGGGGAAGCCTACCAGCTCAAGGTATTTAAGTACAATCTTTGACCAATCAATGACCACTAAACAATGCTGACTGAAGCTTAAAATTAAATAAATAAAAACTTAGCAGAGACATCAGTGGGAACAGTGAGAGGAAGATACAGAATTAGTTCAGGCAAGTGGCCAAGCAAAAACAATAAGAGAACCACCCTGAGGAGTAGGGGACAGTTGAAATCTAGAGCTGCTATAATATAGTATCCTAAATGTCCAGTTTTAAACAACAACAAAAAAATCAGGGTGCTTGTGGAAAAGCAGGAGTGTATGCCATATACATAGGAAGAAGTTCGTCAATTGACATCTTGTGGGGGTGCCTCAATGTTACACTTAGTAGACAAAAACCTCAGAATAGCTATTATAAATATGTTCAAAAATTAAAATGATATTTAAAGAATTAAAGGAAAATGTGATGACAATGATTTATAAAAAAGAATATAATAAAGAGAGAAATTTTATAAAAAAGAACTAAAAAAAATTCTGGAGTTGGAATTATAATTACTAAAACGAAAAAAATCAGTAGAGGATCTCAATACGAGTTTTGAGATGGCAGAAAAAAATCAGTGAACTTGAATACTGAACAACAGAGATTATCCAATATGCAGAGAAAAAAATGAAGAAAAATGAATAGAGCTTCAGAGAACTGTGGGATACCATTAAACACAAATGTACATGTAATTGGGAGTCTAAGAGGGAAGAAAGGGCAGAAAAAAAATTGAAGAAATAACAGCAGAAAATGCCCCAAATTTGGTACATAACAGCACCCTACACATAAAGAAGCTCAACAAATTCTAAGTAGGATAAGCACAGTGGGATCCACGTCATACACATCATAGTCTGTTTAAAGCCATACATACACACATACACACACTAAAAAGAAAATCTTGAAGGTAATATCAAGTACAGGGGAACCATAATAATATTAACATCTGATTTCTCATTAGAAACAATGCCGGCCAGAAATTAGTCATCTGATATACCCAAAGTGCAAATGAAAAAAATAACTGATGACTAAGAATATTATACCCAGCAAGACTCTCCTTTAAAAAATAAAAACAAAATAAAGACATTCTTAGATCATAATTGGGATAATTCACTACCAGCAGACCTGAGTTACAAGACATATTAAAGGAAGTTCTTTAGGTTGTAAGGAAGTGATACCAGATGTTAACTCAAATCAACACAAAGGATAGAGATTGATAAAAGTAATGACACAGGTAATTATGAAGCATCGTATAAATATGTTGTAATTTCTTAACTGATTTAAAAGACAACCACATAAAACAATAATAGTAAAATTATATTGTTGAACTAACATAAAGATAAAATGTTTATGATAATAATAGCACAAAGGAGAGAGGGGCAATGGAGTTATATTGGAGTATGGAAATAACACCAGACGGTAACTCAAATCCATAGGAAGAAATAGAAAATATCAGAAATGAGTGGGGGTGGGGGGAGGGGGAAGGAATACCAGAAATGGTAAACACATAAGTTAATGTGAAAGTCTCCTATAATTATAGATATTCTCCTTTCTCCTGATTTCTTTAAAAGATAAAAAGTTATAGACTGCAATAATTATAACACTGTATTATTGGGTTTATAACATATATAGGCATTTTTTACATAGATATATGACAATAATAGCACAAAGGAGAGGGGAGGAAATGGAATTATATTGGGGCAGACTTTCTATATTTTGATGGAGTTGTTAGCATTAATTTTAGACTGGTAAGACACATATCGTAATCTGTAGAACTACTAAGAAAATAACCAGGAAAAAAACTGTAGGCCTAAAGTTTAAGATTATCTGACAACATTAGAAAGGTTAGTCATATCCACAATTGAAGTATAATTTAGGTTTGTTTTTACAATTTCATAGATTCAAGAAATACGCTTACCTGAGATACATCTGTCATGTGCCAATGAAATCAGAGGCACGTTGACTTTTCCTATATATATATTCTCTTGAGTATCACTATCATCAAACACATAAAAACTCAGAGACTCTGACTTAAGGTATCGATCCAAATCCATATTCATTGGCACTGGGAAACACATATGATCATCAAACTGTGGATCATTGCTACTGGGAATGATGGCTGTATCGTGGTCTGCAAAATCAAAAAACTTGTACACAACATATGGGTGTGGCTGAAGGTGGTTTGCTCCGGACTTCAAGTGGCTGCAACATCTGACTGTAATATGAAGTTCATTTAAGTTGCCATCTGTGGAATCAGTAGAACTGGGCTGAGAAGTTTTGGGTGCTGGCTGACTTGACTGGAAAAAATACATAGTTATATTACAGTAATAACACATTGAAAGGATAAATAGCAGCTGCCAAATCCCAAACAAAATAATCTGGTGAATGAACAAAAAGCTGTATATTTACACTTGATAGTGAATTTCTCAGTAAAAAACCTGATTCTTAGTCAAAACTAATATTCCCTAGAACATGTGTGAACAGGTGATCTTAAGCTATTAGTGATAAATATAGATGACTGAGCTTACATGTAGACACTATTGTTAAAACAAAACCAAGAATTGCTATTCTCTAATTCTATTTAATAACTCATGAGTAATGTGAACAGATGGGTCCAAAGACAAATGTCCTCTAGGTCACAATTTTATTAAGAGCTGATTCCTCAAGCGCTCCAGCTATTGTGGTCCTATCTCACTCTTACATAAGAATCCAGTGAATTTGATGGAGCCCACCCAGAGAGATTATTTCATTATATTTGGGCTGGTCCTCCTCTTCAACCAATGGTGTTTGGGAAAGCAGATATTTGAGTCCAGATTAGCCAGCATACTGAAGTTCAAATGCTTTCAGAACAGGAGAACACGGTCAGAGATAAACACCGGAGGGCATAAAAAGTTAGGATTGGGAGGACATTTCAGAAGAAAGATGAATGAAAGGAATGATTAAGCAGAGCTGGAAGATACTCCATGGCCCCTTATGAAACTATTGTTCAGGTAGCCAGTGCGTAAGTATTTTAACAAGCAATTGCACTAATTGTGAAGCTCACCATAGCTGATGACCTGGGACAAAGAAATGTTAGTGTTCCAGGGCCTTGTTTAGTTTAGCTTTGGACCATTCTCTACTTTCCATGAGGGGCTCCTCTTCAACTACACTTTCTGAATCTGGAACCTCTGACTCCAGCAAGTTTACTGGAGAAGGCAAAATAGAACCGAACTCATCATGGCCTCAGCAAAGACATCTGGTGGTGCGGTGAGGAGAAACCTGAGAAGGGGATCCCAGTACTGCTATCCTAGGGCTGGTTTGTATTCAGCTACAGAACTCTGCAATGATTTAAGAAGTACCTCCTCTGTTTCTTACTCCAAATCTACCCACAAAAGCTGGAATTCGAACAAATGACTCACCCAAGCCAGAAAATGGGAGTCTAAAGACAATGAAACTGCAAAACTAAATAAATAACCTGGTCTATTTTTTTTTTTAAAGAATTTATTTATTTATTTGAGAGAGAGAGAGTGAGAGAGCACGAGAGGGGAGAAAGTCAGAGGGAGAAGCAGACTCCCTGCAGAGCTGGGAATCTGATGTGGGACTTGACCCTGGGACTCCAGGATCATAACATGAGCTGAAGGTAGTCACTTAACCAACTGAGCCACCCAGGCACCGTAACCTGGTCTATTTTTTTTTTAAAGATTTTATTTATTTATTTGAGAGACAGAGATCACAAGTAGGCAGAGAGGCAGGCAGAGAGAGAGAGGAGGAAGCAGGCTCCCTGCTGAGCAGAGAGCCCGATGTGGGGCTCGATCCCAGGACTCTGGGATCATGACCCGAGCTGAAGGCAGAGGCTTTAACCCACTGAGCCACCCAGGTGCCCCAACCCGGTCTATTTTTAATTCTCTTTTCCATTATAGCATTACCCAATGTATGTTCTGAAGAATACTAGTCCAGAAAGATGATCTCTGGGAAACAGGTGTCATTCTTTTGTAAGTTTGGGAATTAATGTTATATTAGTCATGGTTCTTTAATTGAAAATTATGGAAACTAATTCCACCTAGCAAACACAACAAAAAGAGACTTTAATGTTAGTCCATATGGTTAGTTCATAGAATTGTATAGCAGAAATGTGAGTGGGCCTTAGGAAGGTAAGAGGACTGGAAAACTGCCAGAATTTACACTTGATCTAGTGCCCATTTTTCTCTGTATGCTTGCTCATATTCTTTCTCTCCAGACCCATTTTCTTTCCTTTGCTGGTTAACATGGTAGAAGATGGCTGCCCTACAGCTCCCAATTTCACATGTTCCAAGCAGGGAAAATCTTGCTTTCTCTTGAAAACAGAATCTGATTGGCTTAACTGGGGTCAGGTGGACACTCCCGAATCAGTAGTCATAATTGAGAAGAGAGTGGCAGTGGACAGGACCATTGGGCATAAATCTGGCCTCTGGCGGGGCCAGCCCCATGAACTAGGAGTGACAGGGGTCCAAACGAAAAAAGATAATGACTTGAGCAGACATTCCAACATATTTCATCTATATTTTATCCCTCTGTTACTCAATTTAAGCACATACTTTAAGCTTTCCTCTTGGGATTCTTGTTATACATGACAAGTTAAGGACCCTATTTCACTTGGCTCACTTTAGTGCTTTCTGCATTCACTGGATCATGGAATTCTTTTGGAATTATGGCCATTAAGACTCCATGAAACACAGCTTGGGCAATGCTGGTCTGAGGAATTGTGTTTAAACTTGCAGCTCAGGATACTGCAATTTTTCAAAAGTGCCCTGGGTAGTGCAAGGAGTTCCTTTGTGGTGATGGAGCAACTCTGGGTCTTTCTTGTGGTGGCAGTTACATGAATATATACAGGTGGTAAAACTGCACAGGACACACACACACACACACACACACACACACATGAGTGCATGTAAAAACTGATAAAATACGAATAAGGTCTGTAATCTAGTTAAAGGTATTGTACCAATGTCAGTTTCCTGGTTTTGATAATGTATTGCAGTTATATAAGATGTTACAATTGGGAGAATCTGGGTGAAGGGTACACAGAACTTCTCTGTACAGTTTTTATACTTCCTGTAAATCTATAATTCTTTCAAAATAAAAAGTTAAAAAGAGTCACTTGATGGCTGTGAAAGAAAATGATTTTGGTTTAAAGCATAACATAAAAAGACATAAAATTTCTCTATCATAAAAATGTCTTAAAGTCCAACCAGCTCACCCATTTCATTTGCTCTGGCCCCTTATAATTTGATGTTATATATCCCAAAGCCTTTGCTCGTTCTCGATAAAGTCGAATTGCTTGATCCACGGGAATCCGTAATCTGAACCAGTATTCCACTGTGCCAAAATTTGGGATGTCTCCTTTAGTTCCTACAAACCAATGCATAACTCACTGTTAAAATTTTATACTGAGTAAAATAATATATGACTTGCACAAATGATGTGTGATTGGCAAAGAACAGAGCTGAAGAAAATAAAGTTACTTCTGCAAGTATGAGTTTCATTGTATGTTAAGTATTATTAAAGAGCTATGTCAAATTATGTTTGAGGTATTCCAACTTATGCTATTGCAATCCTTCTAAAATATAAAGAAAAAACTAAACACTGTATTAAATACTGCACAGATTCTTTTTGATGCTACAGTAGCTTGTTTTTAACAAGTTGTACTCAATGTAGACTGACAGATACAATATGAAATCTCAAAATTATAAATATGAAATTCCACATTATGATTCAACTTTCAAGAAGTGTTTGGCACCTTCCCACTTCTCCACTGTGCCACAAGTACAGGGACAGATGTTACAGCTATGCCAAATATATGCCGGATGTAATTCATGCTTGCATGAGGTTCGCCCTATATACCCTCACTCTTCTTTCCAAGTCGGGCAGCTCTTCATCTCTCTTCCTCTGTGAAGATTTCCTCTATAGCTCTTGGGGGACTTAAGGGCTCTCTGCTTCCTTCAAAGAGGGGAGGAAAATGTTCTCTCATTAGGACGCTGATTCCTTTCACATAACTCTCTGTTCACCAGCATATTTCTCCACCCACACTATAAATTTCTTGAGGGCAAGGACTGTGGTTTCCATTGATAGATTCCTACCCGAGGGACTAGTATACAATGGGTACTCAGTATTTGTTGAATAGAAGATATTCTATATGTAAGCTTTCCTGAACATATATTATTAAAACCATTTCCCCATTCTCTTCTACTTCATCAATTTCTTTCTCACTGATGGATCACTCTCATCAACACGCAAACATGATTCAAATCTGATATAATTTTTTTAAAAAAGTCCTAGAACAAGAATATTAATGCATATACATATTTTCTTATATATGCTTAAAATTTCTTTGGAAGAATTTGCAGCCTTTAGTGAGAGGTTCCAGGGTAGCTGGGGGAGGAATGGAAGAGAGAGATTTTAAAGTATAAACTTTTATACCTTTTGATTTGTGAGTCATGTAAATATGTTACCCCTGTCATCGATCAATCAATAAAATAAAATCCCCCCCCCCCGAGAAGCTAAGTCACCCTCTTTTCTTCTTGAAATAGTTTCTTTACTTGTCCTCTAAGATACTATATGCTCTTGGCTTGCCTTTTAAATTACTGGCCACTTAGTTTCCTTTGCTGGTGTTTCTTCTTCTTCGTGAACTCTAAGTTGTGCGGTTTTCCAAGGCTCAGTCCTTGGCCACTTTCTCTGCTTTGTGTACATTCACTCTCTATGTGATATTATCTAGGCCAAAGGCTTAAAATATATTCCATATGGTAGTGACTCTCCCTTCCATGTGTTTATCCCTGACCTTGGGGCCAGGGCTAGTGTATTCACTGCCCACGTGGCATCTCCACTTGTCTATCCAACAGAGGGCCAGTCTTAACTTGTTCAACCAAAATTCTTGATTTTCTTCCCCAGATTTGTTCCTTTCCCAGGCCTATTTCAATAAATGGGTTCACGGTTCTCCTTGTTGTGCATGCCAGAAATTCTTGTCTCCTCCATTTCCTTCATTACTCTCCATTCAATTGATCAAGTCTAAAAGTTAATCAAACATAAACTGAAAATAACCACTTCTTGTCACTCTTCTCACTACCATCTTACTACAAGCCACCATAACCATCTTTCTAGATTAATGTAATAGCCTGATAATGATCCCAATTTTTCCTCTTGGCCTCAACAGACTAGTCTTCCCTCAGCACCCAGGGTGGTTTTTCTAAGACCTATGTGTGATCACATCACTTCCCTCCTCAAAATTCCAATGACTCTCATCACTCAGAGAAAAAAAATCCATTTGCCTCACCATGACCTACAAGTCTCTAGAGCATGATCCGGTACTTCCACTGTTTTTTTTGTTTGTTTTGTTTTGTTGTTGTTTATGTTTTTTAAAGTGTACTATTTTTTCTTTAAAAATTTTCATTTAAATTCCAGTTAGTTAACATACAGTGTAATAGTAGTTTCAGGAACAATTTAGTGATTCAACACTTCCATACATCACCCAGGGCTCATCACGACAGACAAGTGGCCTCCTTAATCCCTGTCACCTATTTCCCCATCCCCACCCACCTCCCTTATGGTAACCAGCAGTTTGTTCTCTAGAGTTAAGAGTCTGTTTCTTGGTTTGCCAACCCCCCTGCCTTTTCTCCCTTTGCTCGTTTGTTTTTTCTTAAATTCTACATATGAGTGAAATCATATGGTATTTGCCTTTCTCTGACTGACTGACTGACTTAGCTTAGTCATTCTTCTATTGCTTTAATCACTTTTCTGCTTTAGCCACTGGCCTTCTTGCTGTTCCTCCAATATGTCATGTTTGTCCCTCTACTTGGTACTCGCTGTTACCTCTGCATGAGACATTCTTCCCCTGGATCCTGTCATGGATCTTTACTCAGGTCTTTATCAATGTCAACTACCAGAAAAGTTCTTATCTGAATTAGCAACCTTCCATATTTCTTGTTAGCCTATTCATTTTTCTTCATTTGATGAGATATATATTTGTTTTATGGACTGTCTTCCCTTCTAGAAGGTAAGCTACATGATGGCAGGCGCTCTGTCTTACTTAGCACTGTATTTCCAATGCCTACTAACAGTGATAACATCAGCTCTTAAAAAAATATTTGATGAATGTACTATAGTTAATGCTTAATCAAAAAGGGTATTAATATGGTAAATAAATATTTGCACTTATAAACTTCTAAAAAATTAATAGCCATTGCACTGACATCACCCATGACATTTAGGATAGTCTAATCAACTGTGGGCAGATCAATTAGAGGACACTGTCCTACCCTCAAGGCATCTTGAATCCCTAGAGAAGGCAGTAATGTCGAACATCATATTAATATATAAACCAGATTAGCGATTCAAATGTCCAAAGCTTATAAGATTGTACTTACCAACCAAACTTGCTGTGCAAAATATTCGACCACTTTTTTCTAGGATTTCATGGAATCTCAACTGACCTGCCGCAATTGTTTCATAATCTGTGCTGTAAGCTTGGTGGACCTCAAGAGTGATAGTATTCTTCTGAATATATTGTAAAAATAAGTCATTAACATGAACGAGATATTGAGAAGTGAAGTTGTATTCTGGGTGAAGGCCTTGCACAATGGGAGTTGTCTGTAGCTCAAAATCATAGAAAGCATAGGTACAGAAAGTGACAGGCTCTTTATCTCCAGATGCCTGTAAAACTTCAGAAGAAAAGGTTACTTTTTTGATATGGATTTCAAATAGGTTTTCGCCTCGTTCTAAGTGAAGAGTTTCATCAAATTCATCAATGGAGTCATCTGGTGTGATTTCTGGTTTAAATTTATACTGCTTGGTGCCATAGGCAATATCCTTTAATTGGGCTGCAAGAGAAGACACACAGTTTAGATATTTTTAAAATATTTACATATGAAGATACAAACTGGCTTTTGAAGTGGTATGAAGTCTAACTGCTTTGGTGAAGAGTCTCAATCTTAAATTCTATGACTACATGGTTTTTCTGTGGGTAATATTGTAGTCTACAAAAATTCATCCTTTGTTTTGATACCACTTATTAACAAGAAACTTACAACTAAAGTTATAATACAGCCTGTACCAGGAGAAAGGAAAAAGAAAAAAGAAAGGTTTTTGAACGAAGAGCTGAAGTAAATATTTGGATTCTCCCTATTCTGCTGTTTCTGCTTTATTATATTCTCTCCTTTAAAGTCAGTTTCTTTTTCCACTGGCTCTTTCTCTTCAGCTCCCTAAAGCATCTCCTTTTCCACTTTTGGGGTGATGGATATGTTTATTGCCTTGATTGTGGTGATGGTTTCACAGTGTAGCCATGGGCCCAAATTCACCAAGCTGTATGCCTCAAATATGTACAGTTTAAAGCATATTAATTGTACTTTCATAATTCTGTGTTTTAAAAAGATATGTCTTTTTTAGATACACATTTCATCCCCATGTTTCATCCAAATTTCTGGAAAAAGTAACATATGCTTGTGTGTACAGTTCATGATCAACAGGCATTCTCCCACCTCCTGCAAAGAGTGTCTGTCTTACTTTCCTCACGAAACTGCTCCAGAAAAGGTTACCGATAACAAATCAATTGCTAGATGGAATAGACTTTGTTTCTTGTATCATTGATTTCTTTGCTTCCTTGACATTGATGGTTACTTTCCCTTTTATGAACCGCTGTCCGACTTCTTATTCTTCTACCTCTCTTGTTTTTTCTTTTTTCTATTTTTTTAAGGGTTTTCTCTTTTTCTCATAGTTTGCTGGGGGCCCTGTTTTTATCCTCTTAGTCTTTATATTCTTATAGGCAACCTCCATCTTTTATGATTTCTGCTACTATCAATATGCAAAGACTCTTTTTCTTTTTTTTTTTTTAAGATTTTATTTCTTTGACAGACAGAGATCACAGAAGTAGGCAGAGAGGCAAGCAGAGAGAGAGGAGGAAGCAGGCTCCCTGCTGAGCAGAGAGCCCGATGCAGGGCTCGATCCCAGGACCCCAGGATCATGACCTGAGCTGAAGGCAGAGGCTTTAACCCACTGAGCCACCCAGGCGCCCCTCTCCTTTTTCTATTTTTATTTCAGATTTATTTCCTGAACTCCAGATCCATACATCTCATGGCTTGCTGGGCCCTCTGTCTAGATATCCCCTAGCCACATCAATTGGTTTATATAGTTGGCTGCTCCCATGTTAGGGGCATAGATATTTAAAATTGTTAGATCTTCTTGTTGGAGGGACCCTTTGAGTATGATATAGTGTCCTTCCTCATCTCTTATTATAGTCTTTGACTTAAAATCTAATTGATCTGATATAAGGATTGCCACCCCAGCTTTCTTCTGATGTCCATTAGCGTGGTAAA
>PISX010005140.1:0-111494 GCA_004024625.1 Mellivora capensis | reverse complement strand
GCAGGGAGCCTGTCTTCCTCTCCCTTGGCCCCTCCCCTGCTCATGCTCTCTCTCTCTCAAATAAATAAATAAAATCTTAAAATAAAAAAAGTCAAGCAGAGAGAGTCAATTATCATATGGTTTCACTTATTTGCGGAGCATAACAAATAACACGGAGGACATGGGGAGATGGAGAGGAGAAGGGAGTTGAGGGAAATTGAGGGGGAGATGAACCATGAGAGACTATGGACTCTGAAAAATAACCTGAGGGTTTTGAAGGGGCGGGGGGAGGGAGGTTGGGGGAGCCTGGTGGTGGGTATATTGGAGGGCACGCATCGCATGGAGCACTGGGTATGGTGTAAAACTATGAATTCTGTTACGCTGAAAAGAAATTTAAAAATAAATAAATAATTAATTAATTAAAAATTAATTAATTAATTAATTAAAAAATTAAAAAAATCTATTCCTCAAATTGGTCCTAATGATAGCATTATAATTTTTTTAAGTACAGCTGACACACAACATTGTATTAGTTTCAGGTGTAGAACATGGTGATTCAACTTCTCTGTTAGGCTCTGCTCATCACGAGTACAGTTACCATCTGTCTCCATACAACGCTATTGCAGTATCACTGAATATATTCTTTATGCTGTGCCTTTTATCCCCATGATTTATTCGTTCCATAACTGGAGGCCTGTATCTCCCACTCCTTTTCACCCGTTTTGCCCATCCCCCATCCCTCTTAAGAGAAGTCCTTCTGATGCTTTTGTTGGTGGAGGCAAAGGGAAGAGGAAAGCCTGCTTTCTGGAGAACCAGCAGCTTTGGCTTTGACTCTCCATCTGCCCTTGCTAGGGGCAGATGCCCTTGCCCCCTGCCCTTGCCCCCTGTTCTCTCATCCTTTTCAGGATCTCGAATCTATTGTTAAGGAAGAAACCTTCCCCTTTCTTCAAAAGGTTGCTTTGAAAAATTTCTGTTTTTGTTCAGCGCTGTTGTTCTTCTACGCCCTAGGCCTTGTGTGAGAAAATGAAGATTGTTTGCATTTCAAATTCCAGAGGTTTGCATGGTAGAGACGAAACTCTGGCTGGGGTGTTTTTCTTTGTTTGTTTTGCTTTTTGGATAATTAAGATTGGTTTGTATCTTGTACAAACATTCTTCTCATTCATTAAAAGAAATGTAATCGACGGTTCAGGCCGGGAATTCCTTCCGTTCTCCAAAGGCAAGACCTATGTGCATCTTCAGAAACTGGAGAACTGGATCAGCCTTTCTTGGCCAGTGAGTTACTTGTTGCCTTCACTCTTGGCCTCGGTGTGTTACCAGGAGCAAGGTTCCGGCTTCAAGCATTTGGTCCTTAATCCCACATATAATTTCTTAAAATTATCAAGATGACTTTATTAAGCAACTACTGAGCCACCTCATGGATATTGCCAATGGCATAGACTTTTTCTCTAGAAGGAAAAATTAGTTTTACCTTTGGGAGTTTGGAACAATTTTTTTATGCTTTCACAAAGTTAGGGTGGGTTTTCTTGGTGTTTGTTTGTTTGTTTGTTTGTTTGTTTGTTTTTAAGTAGGCTCCACTCAGGGCTTGAGAGCAAGACTCAAGCTGAGATCAAGAGTCAGATGTTTAACTGACTGAGCCACCCAGCCCCCCCAAAGTTAGGATGGTTTCATACTTGACCTCCCAAATCAGAGTATATTTTAAGGAAACTGCTGAATGCTTATACTCAAGTAATAGAAGGAAGGATTTGAGAAGTAGAAAACAAGCTTCCTCCCTATGTGTCCCTGAGGAGTTTATTAACTAGATGGGCCAAAGACAACATAAAAGTGTTAAATGAACAATTACATATGGAATGATAGAAACTCTGGAAGGGAGGAAGCGCGTGTGGAGTCCTCTAGATCAATGGTCAGCAAACTCTAAGAGTTAGACAGTAAATATTTTACGTTTTGCAGGCCACATGGCTTTTGTGGGAGCTATTCAGCTCTGCTGTTTTAGTACAAAAGCAGCCATTGACAATAATGAATGTGACTGTGTTCCAATAAAACTTTATTTATAAAAACAGGCACTGGGCCAGATTTGGCCAGATTTGCTGACCCCTGCTTTAGACTTAACTCCTCATAATGCAGAAGCTACTTGGAGCAATACCCAGGCATTTATATTTGCATAGTTATAATAACTGGAGGTTTTCCTTATACAAAGCTACACCATATCCCCCTGAAACTCCCACCCATTGTTACCACCACTGTCTCTGACATGGACCACGCAGTGGCCTCCTGCTTGGTCTCTGGGGTTCTATACTTCCCCTTCCTACAACCTAGTCTCCGCCCAGCAGCCACTGGAAAAATCCTTATAAAATGTGAGTTAGATCAGTCATCCTCTAGCTCAAGGAGCTCTGATGGTTTCCTGTAACATTTAGAACAAGTCATGATGGCCTTGGTTTCTAAGGCTCTAAACACCTGGTTCATGATTGTGTCTCCAACCTCATTTCCTACTACTCACTGATCTCTGACTACACGAGCCTCTCAACAATTTTCAAATACGCTATCCGTGTTCCCAGCACAGGGCCTTTGCACTTGTCTTCACTTCTGCCTTGGATTTCTCTCAGGCATCTGCAGGTCTTGCTTCTTCCCTTCATTCAGTTCAAATGTCACCGTGTCAGAGAGGCCTTCTCCCACTGCTTTATCCATCATGCTCCATGCTTTCTTTTCTTTTCTACTCTGTGCTATTTTATTTCAGGGCACTGCGCAATATCTAACAGGATATTATAAATATGTGTGTGGAACTCTCTTTATCATTTGCTTCCCTACTGCATGTCAGTTTCACATTAGTCAGAATTTATGAGCCTTGTTCACAGGTCTCTCTCCAGTGCTTAGACCAGTGACTGGTATATATCGGGTTCTCCCTAAACATTGGTTGAATACATGATGAATGTAGCTTTGCCCTCTGAAGTTTCCAAAAATACACGTGACCCACATATTAGTCACTTTTCCCTATGACAACCCTTCTACGCCTGAAGGCCAGCTCTCCATTTCCCTGAAATCTCCTCATGCCCAGGGCTATGTGGCTTCCCCACCGTGACATCTTGCATTATCCCCTCAGGCCCAACGACTGACCGTGCTCCTTAAGCTTTGACCTTGTCTCTTGCCTGCACTTGTCCATCAGATTACATAAATCTGCCCCTGGCCACTCTGGATACCTACTTTCCCAGGTCCGGTTTGATTCAGGGGAACTTTATTCCCTGAGGTTTGCCCAGGCACTTGTGAAAGGGAATCAGGCACCTAGTGTGTGGACATCTGTCATTCCTTTTGGCGACTCAGTATCTGTGTTTCGGGAATCCCCCCATCTTCTGAGACAGAGCTCTCTATTCGTCACAGAAACTGCAATTTCCATAGGCTCACTTTCCCAGGCATCCTCACCTTACGGGAAGATGCTGTCATGTGATCTAGGCTTCGCCAATCAGATACTCTCAGGCCAAACTTACAGCCAAAAGCAGCGAGGCTGAGAAGCAGTGGCTGCCTAAGATCATTCTGGTGACGCTGGGACAAGGGCAGCCATGACACCGGTCTCAAAGGCAGGGGCTCCAGTGCCCTCAGCACTTCCTCCTAACTCATGGGATCACTCGCTCATGTGTTATGTTTATTATTTCTTGCGCTCCACAGGAGATTGTGGTGTTCATTTATGTGTCCCAAGCATCTAGAACAGGGCCAGGCGTAGAGCAGGAACTCATTAAATATTCATGAGTGAATGCACACTGAAATGACACTCTTTAATCTGTCAAATTGACAGAAACCAAGCCTGATAACTCAAGGTTTATCAGTGAAATATGGGAAATAAACATTTGCACATTGTTGGTGAGGCTGTAAATTGCCTCAAACACCTTTTGGTCTAAAATTTTATACAGTTCCACATCTAGGAATTTATTCTACAATAGCTTATCAAGATCTTAATTCAAAGATGTTCATTGCAGCATTATTTGCAAGAGCAGAATATTGAAAAGAACCTAAATGTCAATCAATAGGGTACTGGTTAAAGAAATTATCATATATTCCCGGAGTAGAGCTATGTGCATTGACATGGAAAGGTTTTCAAGATCCAGAATAGTATGATATAAATAGTATCTACTACTAGTTTACAAAAATTTAATTTTTTTTTAAAAATCCAGAAGGGTATATAGACAAGAAAGCTTTTAGAGTGGCTGCTCTGGAGAAGTAGGGAGGTTTGGGATTAGCAGAAAGAGGGAGATTTTTGCTTTCTTATTTTACGCCTTTCTAAACCATTTGGCTTTTTCTTTGTATGCATGTATTATTCATATTTTTAAGAACAAAGAAAATTAAGTGAGATGCCATTTTTACTAATCGAGTTAGTAAAGTGTTTTGGTTTTGTTTTCACAATGACAGTACTCTTTGAAGGAAAAGATGGGAAATGGATTCCCCTACATCATTAGTGCCATTATAAATTGCTACTTCCCTTTTGGAAAGTGTTTGATAATATATAGCAAAAGCCTTAAGTAGGTGTATCTTTTAATACTGTGCAATTTCATAGAAATCTAACTGAAGGGAATCTGTCCCACGTGTGAATAGTGCTTTATATGTAAAAGTATCAATCTATTGATTGATACTACTATTGACTACTGATACTATTGACTATTGGTACTACTATTGATACAATCTATTGACTACTATTTTAAATGATCCCAAATTAGAAACAACTTAAATATCCAATAATATATTAATTAAAGAACATCCATAGAAAGTTAATGTCTCATTATTTAAAGTGATATTTATGGATTTACAGATTTTGTTACAAGATAAATATGTTCATGGTGTCACATTAAGAGCAAAAACACCTTAAAAAAGAGAAAAAAATGTATATAGTCTGTTAGATATAATGTATAGAATGATTACAATCACATTAAAAAATATTCCTAGAAAAAAATACTAACAACAAAATATTACTAGCCGGGGGAGGACTTTTTCCTCCTCTGGTTTTCTGTTTTTCCCAGGTTTTCTGTAACAAATACTTATGTTATAAGAGAAAAAAATAACTGTTCTATTAAGAAGGAAATGATGTACCTTTGTTAGGATTTGTTCATAATCAACCTATGCTGATGTTATATTGATCTACCAGTTTAATTTCTAAATTAAATACTCCTCAACCATTTCTAAAAATTGACCATGGCATTTTGTCAAGGACCAATCATCAAACTTGTTGATTTTTATTATCCAAAGATACTAATTGCTTATTACCAAGTGCCGCGAATTTTGTCTTCTAAATATTTATTGACATCACCCCTCCTTTTCTTACTGCCTGCCCCACTGTTGGCCCTGGCTAAAGCTTTTATCCCGACCACTCCCTCGGCTTCATTCTTTTTTTTTTTTTTTTTTTTTTTATTTGACAGAGAGAGATCACAAGTAGGCTGAGAGGCAGGCAGAGAGAGAGAGGGAGAAGCAGGCTCCCTGCTGAGCAGAGAGCCCAATGTGGGGCTCGATCCCACATGATCCCTGAGATCATGACCTGAGCTGAAGGCAGAGGCTTAATCCACTGAGCCACCCAGGTGCCCCCCTCGGCTTCATTCTTGATTCCGCCTATTTTATCCTGCACTCTGCCTTAAGAGTAATCTTCTTAAAACACTGACCTACCACATGATTCATTTGCTTAAGCCTCTCCGTGGCTTTTACGGCTCAAGAGCCATAAGAGTTCGTGTTCCTTGGTGAGCTTGCAAGGTCCTCCTACCTTGACCCCTATCTGCATGTCCCCGTCTCACTTTCAGCTCTAAGTTGTCATAGTTCTCAGAGGTCACTGCTGTTTCATACCTCCTTGACTTTGTTCACACCATTGCTTCCGTCTGGAACCCTCTTCCCCTGCTTAATACTCCACCTTCCTCAAGTGTCAGTTTTCTGACATCAGCTTCCCCAGAGAGACTTCTTTGACCCAGCAGGCTGAGTAGCCCCATTCTTGGTATACACACACACACACACTTACTTCCCCAAAGAACACAGATCAATATCATTTGTATGTTTCATGTAAACAGATCAATATCACTTATATGTTTCTAAAGGGCTTTCAGATGTAATAACACCTGTAACCCTCATTATCACCCTCTGAAACAGGCAAGAAATACATAATCCCCCTTGTATGGACAAGAAGTGCAAGAGTGGAAGAAAATATACTTGACTTTGCTGACACAGTGCATAGAGTGGAGTCAAGACTGGTTCCTAGGGGCGCCTGGGTGGCTCAGTGGGTTAAGCCTCTGCCTTCAGCTCAGGTCACAGTCTCAGGGTCCTGGGATCGAGCCCTGCACCGGGCTCTCTGCTCAGCGGGGAGCCTGCTTCCCCCTCTCTCTCTGCCTGCCTCTCTGCCTACTTGTGATATCTCTCTGTCAAATAAATAAATAAAATCTTAAAAAAAAAAAAAAAAAGGATGGTACCTAGGTGTTCAGACCCCTAACAGTGTTTTTTTCTTTCAACCTTGCTTCCTGAGCTACTAAGATTAAAGAGGTATACATGGAGAGGCTTAGGATTTAGCAGGGAGAAGGAGGATCTAGCTGATGGAGAATCTTGAGAACTTGTCTAGGGAGAAATTTTGGCTAGTTAACCACCTTTACTGAGTATTCACTCCATTCCAGATTTGGTGCTAGGCATTTCGTGCAAATTGCCTTGCGTCGTGGTTAAGAGCCAGACTCCAGCGCTCAATGCCTGGTTTGAATCCGGCCCTGTTACACCATCCAATTCTTAAAACATTCACATTTTATATATGAAAACACTGAGGTCCATATGCGTTAAGTTGCCCAAGGCCACCTAGCTAGTACATGGTAGAGTGAGTTCAAGTCCAAGCCTTTCTGATCCCCTTTCTACTACATAGAAGACCCAAGTGGCTTGGGCTTTGGGGTTGTAAAGTCATTGGTCTACAGTTCTGGGGATGAGATCTTGAGCGAGTTGCTTGACCTTCTCAGTAGCAGTTCCTGTAGCTCAAAATGGTAGAACCTACCTGCTAACCCTGTTGTTCTTGTGGGGGCAGCACGGTACCCAGCACATGTGAAGCGACCACGTACGTTCCTTCTTTTTCTTATGCTGCCGCATTGCTGGGGACATAATGGAAGGATGTTTGTGGAAACTCTTCTTGGCAGCTGTGTAGAAGGAGTGGGGTAAAGGAGGCAAGGGGCTGTTGCAACAACCTGCATGTGAAGTCGTAAGAACTTGATGGAGGATGCTGGCTTTGGTGGGAGTGTAGGGAGGGAAAGAAAACATTGAGCTCCCAGGTGCGAGAGTGGGAATGGTGAGTGTAGCTGCTAGAAGCTTTAGGGTCCTACGTCTTACATTCTATTTTATCCTTTCTGATTCTATAAATGGTATGTGTTTTTAGAGAAATATATGTTCCATCAAAACTTTTAGCATTGTATTTTTTAAATGCTATCAATAAATCTCAGTAACGACAATGATTTCTACTGACTTTAGTTCATGATCCAGGTCTTGAAATTTTAATCTATGTTATTGATGAAATTAATATGAATTATGGATATTTTTTTAAAGTAGGCTCCACACCCACTGTGGGGCCTGAACTCACAGCCCTGAGATCAAGACCTGAGGTCAAGAGTCGAATACTCGGGGCGCCCGAGTGGCTCAGTGGGTTAAGCCTCTGCCTTCAGCTCAGGTCATGATCTCAGTGTCCTGGGATCAAGCCCCGCATTGGGCTCTCTGCTCAGCAGGGAGCCTGCTTCCCCCTCTCCCTGTCTGCTTTTCTGCCTACTTGTGATCTCTGTCTGTCAAATAAATAAATAAAATCTTAAAAAAAAAAAAAAAGAGGGGCGCCTGGGTGGCTCAGTGGGTTAAAGCCTCTGCTTTCAGCTCAGGTCATGATCCCAGGGTCTTGGGATCGAGCCCCACTTCCTCCTCTCTCTCCCTGCCTGCCTCTCTTGCCTACTTGTAATCTCTGTCTGTCAAATAAATAAATAAATAAAATCTTAAAAAAAAAAAAAAGAGTCGAATACTCTACTGACTGAGCTACCCAGGTGCCCCAATTATGGGTATTCTTTAAACCTGATTGCAGAAGGGGAAATCTCTGCTAATTCAGTTGAGATTTAAAAACCCTTCAAATACCATTATAACAACCTTCAACCAGAAATTCTCGTCTGTCAAATGGAATCATAGTGTAACAAAAACTCAGCCAGATGTATTCCTAGCCTACAAGGTCCAAGCAGGGGAATATAATGCCCGGTGAATGTTAAGAATTGATGGCTAACAACATTATGTCCCAAACATAGGCTGGACTCACCCCCTTTCTCCCTTGAAGGTCAGGAATCACTTCATGGAAGCTGAGATAAGGTTGCAATTTTGAAAAAAAAAAAAAAGAATTAAGTAATGCATCTTATTTTCACTGAAGCAGAACCAAAGGATTGTTAAATCAGGCTGGTTTCTTCCCCTAACATGTAAACTCTCAAAATGAATCAGCTCACAAGGTCTGTTCAGTAAGACTAGATAAGCAATACATTATCTGGCACATTTATTATGAAAAGTAATTGTTACCTAGACTAGCAGGGAAGAAAACATGTTGTATAGGGATTGGCATAGATTTGTTGTAACCAGACTAACTATACTCTGCTATTAAGGGGTATCATGTGAAAGACTGAACATAAAAAAGGACAATGTCCAGACCATATATAAAAATAGAGCTCTGACCCACAGCCTGCAGCCTCCTACCCAGAAGACCAGCTCCTTATCTACAGAAACCACCCAGGAATCCAGCCCGCTGTAAGTCAGACCTGCAGAACGCCAGATTGCTATCTCTAGGAACAATCCCGGAAGCTAAATAATAACTGGTGTAACAACTGGTCCCAAACGGCCAGGACGTGATTAATGACCGTCAGCCTCCCTAAATTTTGTTTCTGCTTCTAACTTAGGACTCTATCAAGAAAAAGCAAAAAAAGGTCCCCAGACCAATAGTGCCCCCTTTCTAGTTAGCCTGTCTACCCCTTCCCTAAGCCAACCACCTCCAGTCAGGGCACCCCTGAAGCCTTCTTTTTCCCACTATAAAGCTTTCCCACCCCACCGCCTGCCTTTGTGTCTCTGCCAAAATGCAAGTGACAGTGGATGACTCCCTTGCTATATAGCAAGCTCAGAATAAACAGCTTTGGCTTTTTTTTTTTTTTTTAATTTGGCTCATCTTCGTTTATTTTTATACTTGAGAACATAGAAATAATGATAAAACTCTTGGTTTTAATGGTGCTAAAAAACAAAATTTCAAAGATCTTCTTGGCTTTATTCAACAGTTTGTGAATTGAGCAGCATTCCATCGAGCTGATAGAAAGGAGGTCCAAAGCCCTGTGCAAAAGGAAAGACTCCTGTAGGCAGGAGGAGCCGGGACAAGGAAATTAGTCTAGCAGAAAGCTGATTGTTTCAGGCAAGGTCGCTTTGGGGGATGGCAGGGGTCTATCAGGTGGATTACCCCACTGGGGCTGACCGCCTTATTCCAGACTGACTGGTTCAGATTACATTCCTGGGAGAGGCTGAAACTGCATTTAGATTGCGTACTACATCTTGTTTTGGTGACATGCCCTTAGCGCAAGGGAGTCTATTTAGGGCCAGTTGTTTCTTTTTTAACAGTAATCTCAACATAAGATACTTTGCTTTTGACATCAGCAGCAATTGTGAATTATACAAAGTTATGTAGACTATTATCACAGAGCAGGGTAGGTATGGGGAGGATATAAACAAGGAATGTAGAATTTGGATAAAAAGTAGCCACATTGGGGCACCCGGGTGGCTCAGTCTCTTAAGTGTCTGCCTTTGGCTCAGGTCACGATCTCAGGGTCCTGGGATTGAGCCCCACGTGGGGCTCCCGCTCAATGGGGAGTCTGCTTGTCCCTCTCCCTCTCCTTCTGCCCCTCCTACCTACTTGTGCGCACTCTCTCTCCCCCTCCTCTCTCTCAAATAAATAAATAAATTAATTATTTATTTATTTAAAGGTAGCCACACAGAAAGAGGCATCAGATACACTTTTTTTTTTTTCAGGATACCTGGGTGGCTCAGTCGGTTAAGACACTGCCTTTGGCTCAGGTCATGATCCCAGGGTCCTGGGATGGAGCCCCGCATTGGGCTCCTTGCTTGGGAAGGAGCCTGCTTCTCTCTCCGCCTCTGCCTGTCACTCTGCCTGCTTGTGCTCTCTCTCACAATCTCTCTGACAAATAAATAAATAAATAAAATCTTAAGAAAAAAAAAGATATACATTTTTTCTTTCCAGACACTTTTCCTTTCCCTTCAGAACAAGCTGCATAGGCAACATTGTTGGTCACAAACAGGCCCAGTAGTACTGTTTCCTTTGTTCAGTCCTCCATCAACTTCTTCTGTTTCCTGGTGTTGCCATCATTTCAGCCAGCTTGATATAAGCCTTTTGTTTTGAGCAAAATGTGCATCTTTTCCGCCATATACTTGACTAGGCTGTAGGACCAGCTACATAACTTGCAGGGCCTGGAACACAGTATAAATGTGAGGCCAGGCCCCTAGTTCAAAAATTACAATGAATTTCTAAACCGTGGGGGTGCCTAGGCAGCTCGGTTGGTTAAGAGACCAACTCTTGGTTTTGGCTTAGGTCATAATCTCAAGGTCCTGAGATGGAGCCCTACATCAGGCTCCACGTTCAACACAGAGTCTGCTTATCCCTCTGCTCCTGTTCTCATCCTCTCTTTCTCTCTCTCAACCTCATAAATAAATAATACTAAATTTAAAGAATTTTTATTTTTTTAAAGGTTTTATTTATTTGACAGAGATCACAAGTAGGCAGAGAGGCAGGCAGAGACAGAGCGAGGGGGAAGCAGGTTCCCTGCTGAGCAGAGAGCCCAATGCGGGACTCGATCCCAGGACCCTGGGATTATGACCTGAGCCGAAGGCAGAGGCTTAACCCACTGAGCCACCCAGTGCCCCTAAATTTAAAGAATTTTTTAAAAGAATTTCTAAACAGTGACAGCAAAGCAGTAAGCCTAATGTGAGTCCCTTCAGAATGTAGGACCCTGGGGAGGGAAGATTGTCTCTACACTGTCTCTGGTCTTCATTTACTGCACTTTGCCAACTCTAAAACCTGAGATCCTAAAGCCCGAGTACTTGGGGCCAGCGAATGGGCTTTTGCCAGCAGCCAGAAGGTCTGAGCAAGGCCGAGCAATGTGTTCTTTTTCAGAAAAAGCAGAAATCTGTTCATGATAGATGAAAATGAGATACTTGAAGTTTGAAAACTGGGTTAAATTAATCATTAGATAGTGTGCTCTTTGCTGGAAGTAATAAAAACAATGTGGCAAGTGGCCACATTCCTTCTTTATGTGCAGTGTGTTGCAGATGTTCTAATGCACAACAAAGAAGGGATGGTGGGAAAACAGTGCAGACAGAAGGGTGATTCTTGTTCTCTTTTTACTATAGAGTCAGGGTTTTTTGGTTTGTTTTTGGTTTTGTTTTTTAATTAGAAACAATGAACCTGTGGCGTCCCATGTTTCAGCATACCCGTCATCAGCAACGGAGATCAGGTGATGTCTATAAACATTATCAGACCAAAATAATAATAATAATAATAATAATCCATTATTCACCCTCTTCTGAAAAACTTATTGTCATAAAGTTTAGGGCAGATAATTCTGTGCAAGGCTTGAAAGTTTTTCAGAACAATATTTAACTGGAACTCCATTCTATAAAACAAAACTAAAAGGTTAGGTTAAATTATGTCACTTGTAAAACCCAAGCACCCTTGAACTCCAGCCTGACTTTTCTGTCTTCAGAAACTGGGGATTCCTGGCTTTTGTGAGCTAAGGGAGTTAGGGCCTGTTTGTACTTCTTTTACCCTTGTTTAGGATGTCAGGCCACTAGAGGCTAAGGCCACTCACCAAGTCCGGCTATGTCTTGTCACGTGTGCACATGTTCCTGTAGAATCAGGTTCAAATCCCTCTGTAAGACATGTAAAGGACCTAGTATAGGGGGAAAAGTGCACAGATTCGGGTTTGAATCCTGGTACTGTCACCAAGTAGTCTGATGACTGTGAAAAAAAGTCTCATCATCTGTCTGAACCTGTTTTCTCCTCTGTAAACCTGGGAAGTAATAGGCTTGTTGGAAGGACCCAGTAAGATACATGCAGGGCCTGGCACATAAAGCGGGTGGCTTTAAGACTCAGTTGCCCTCCCTGCGCCTCCTCACCCCCAAATCTGTTCCAGTCTAATTTTCGGTGACACAGCCTTCCACTTCCACCAGGCTATTACTCACCGCCCCCTCAACACTGTTACATAATCCTGCCTTTTCTTAGGTGCTCTCCTCCATCTAGAGCCTTCCGTGGCAGTCCACATCCAGCTAAATCCTACTCATCCTGGAAGACTCGGCCCAAGCCTCACTGCTTCTCGGCAGCCTTCCCAAAAGGTCATGCATGAATTTCAAAGCACTGTGGTCTGTGCGGGGGGGGGGGGGGGGGGGGGGGGGGGGGGGGGGGGGGGGCGGGAGGTGATCAATGGTCCACACTGCTCCAAAGCTTGCCTGTGCTGTCCTGTCTTCCCCAAGGTGTTACAAGCTGCTTGAGGGCAAGGATAGGCCCTTAGTTTCCTTTGTATCTCCCAGAGATGATTCCCGTGTGACACCCATGACAAGTGCTCAATAATTATACGCCGAGCGTATGAATGAGCGCTGTGTCATATCGCGTTTTGTTAAATTATATGTATACACCTGGGGCTTGAAATGTGAGAAAATGACACGGCTATTCCTCCCCCTCCTCCTGATGTAGATTGCTTTTTAAAATATTATCTGTCTAACTTTTTTTTTAACATATGGTATTTCTTCTCCAATATTTCAATATACCACTTAAAATCTGACCTAAAAAAAAATATTAAAGTGTGTGTTTTAAATGGAAGAAAAACGCACCAGCTATGACTAATGTCTTCAATTTAGAGTTTGTCCAATTTGGAGAAGACCATGCTTTTTCATAAGGTTGCATAACTGCGAACAAAAACATTTTCAGCCACAGGATGTGTTTTGGAAGAATTTAGCTCTTTATTAGGCTAGGGAAAATGTAAAAAAAAAAAAAAAAAAATCCAGAGACACAGATTTCCTTGATACACATCTTACCCTAGCTAGGTAGAGAAGGCACTCAAGTATTTGTCAAATTGAGTGATTTCTCCTCATAGAATGTTTGGTGGTAGGCAGAAAGTAGATTGAAGGATTCTCAATAAAAATGATTCATTCCTTCCACGTCTGGATGTTGCACCCTTGTTAATTACATAGATGTTTCCAACTATTGAGTATTAGCCCCGAGGATGATTAAAGGGGAGGAGTGAGAGATGACATGTATTTCTATTACCATTATTCTGGATTAAATAATCAACACAAAGAGACTGGTAAATCAGTCCCTTCCTAACACTTGTGATGGCCCTTTGAAGATAGAATAGTAGTGAACAATCCTCCAAATGAATCCTGAGCACAGGGTTCCAGGTAATTCAGTGACTGCGGAAGTAAGAGCCAAAGGTGGATAATAGGTTACACTGGTGAATATCTCAAATTTACAACTGTGTGTCAGCAGTCTTTCCTACTCTCAAATATGACAGTGTAAGCCCTGGCCTAGACCATGACTTTGTGTGAGTCTAAGTTAAGAACGAATTGACATGTTCTCTTTACGAAAAAAAAAAATTAAAAGCTTGAAAATTTAGGAACTGTAACTTATCAAATAGTTCAATAGAAAAGTTTAAACTCCAGGTTGTGCAACAATTCAAATTTTTGTTTTTAAAAGTGGAGGTGGGGGAATGCCAAAAAGACAAACTCATTGTCTCTGTCAACCTAATCAGAATGGATTTTAAATTTTAAACTCCTATTTTTGTTCCTTACCTTGAGGACTCATTTTCCAGCTCAAATAGAAGATGTGAGAATTAAGATCTACAAAACAAAGTTTTGAATTAATCATCAGAAGCAAAACATTGTTTTCAAAGACAGGAATGAGTTCTGACATTTTAATTATAAGCTCAGTGGAAAGTTTGATAGTAGAATGTGAGCTCTGAAAATTATTATTACGTTGTCTTTAGGAATTAATGACTGTAAAATGTCAGTTTTGAGTGGTAACAATAAATTACAAAGAAAAACTTATGGAACTCCTTTTTATTTCCTGATGGACTGTGAATATTCATCATAATTTACTTGATTAAAAATACCCAAACAGTGGAAAAATACAGAGACATCGATTTTTTTAATGGATTATATAAATACAAGGCAGCTTTTTTTTAGCAATTCAGAAGATGCTCATCATAACATTTTTTCTATTTGTAATATCAAAAAGCTGGAAGTGACCTTAATGTTGAGCAATAGGAGAATGAATAAGTAAACTATGGCACATTCGAGTAGTGGACTACACAATTATTAAAAATTATACACATATTAAGATAGTATCACAAATTTAAAAAGACAGAGATGTAAGGTTTTTAACTTTATATATACAAACATTAACGTATGCTACGACTACAAACATAGAGACATATACATCAGAGAAAATAATGGAAGGGAATGTACAGGAATGATTATAGAATTTATATTTGGGTGGTGAGATTACGGATTTTTCTTTATTTTTTCAAGTCCTGTGTAATATTTTCAATTCTATTTATGATTTTTTAAAATTAGTTTTCTATTTTCAAAGACCTTTCATCTGCTGCAGTATATATTCATTAGATCACACTGCATGGAATTTCCAATTTCTGATCATTTTTTTACTTACAAAAATAGCAACAGAGTTCAACCTAACACTGGGTTATCACTGTCCAACTAACAAAATGAATCCTTTTTTTTTTAAGGATTTTATTTATTTGAGAGAGAGAGAGAGCAAGCGAGCACACGCACACACTTGCTCATGAGTGGGGGAAGGGCAGAGGGAGAAGCAGACTCCCTCCTGAGCAGGGAGCATAATGCAGAGCTCAATCCCAGGCCCCGAGATCAGGACCTGAGCCAAAGGCAGAAGCTAAATTGACTGAGCCACCCAGGTGCCCCTAAATAAATCCTTTTCTCAAATACGATTTGTCATGGCTATTTTAAACTGTTCCTTAAGCTTCAAAACAGAGGCTAACTTTTTGAAAATTTTTAGTAAATTACTTGAAAATCACATCTGAAATGGCAACTCTAAAATACATGCGGTTTTGATTTTTAAGAAAACAAACTAAGCCCAGGCTGTCCTGAGTTGATACAAAGCTATTGCCATTATCTTTTTTTTTCATCTCTGCAATTAAGTGTCATGTTCATTTTTAAATTATTCAGTGGCCAGTATAAAGTAAAACATTCATAATTTAATAAGTAGATTTGCTCCTAACCTATGCCAGGCATGACATTTAATTGCTTCATTCTCTGATTACTCAAAGATAATTAGTCCTCTAACTATCACTATAATGAAAACCATGGGTTTAATGAACCACACACATTCAAACCAAACAGAATCCTTAATTCTTTACTGAATATTTAAGTTCAGCATAAAAATTGTTTAATGATTGGTTAGAATTTTAAAAAGTAGGTTAGGGCAAGCCAAGCCATAGAAATGTGAAGCAAACATAAATGTACTCATAGGCATTTGTAATAGCCATCATTGAAAAGAGCAACCTAGATTTGAGGAGAAGACAGACTTCCCCTTGGGTATACAATAGCCATTATAAGTGTTAAATATTATGGGTCATTGTTTCTGAATTTAAGAGAAGCATTTTACAGTCTTTTTTTTTTTTAAGATTTTATTTATTTATTGGACAGACAGAGATAAGCAGGCAGAGAGAGAGGAGGAAGCAGGCTCCCTGCTGAGCAGAGAGCCCGATGCTTTGGGGCTCGATCCCAGGACGCTGGGACCACGACCTGAGCTGAAGGCAGAGGCTTTAACCCACTGAGCCACCCAGGCGCCCCGCATTTTACAGTCTTTTATGGCATATTTGTTAGTAAAGTATACAAATATGGACTCCTTTAGATTTCTTTAATAGCCTTAACAATATTACCATTAAAATAGAAATAAGCCAGCTTAAACTAACTTGAACTTTAAACAACACCCAAACTAACAAAAGAACTTATAATTGATTTTTTTTCTTCTCTTTCTCTCTCTCTGTTTTTAAAGAAAAGATGTTGGGAGTTTAGTGCATATTTGCTACAAACGTGGACTTTGGAGTCAGACCCCCTGGGTTTGAATCCTATGGCACTGCCTCCAGTGGGCATCCTGAGTCTCCTGACCAGGCCAGACCTGCATTTCCCTGTTGTAGGAGACACTGGAGTTTCTCCCTTGTAGGAATGTGGTGCAGCCTCCCTGATTCTTTACAGGTTTCAATGTAATCGTGTAATTCATCATTTGGGAGCACAGTAAGCCCTTCAGAAACACTAGCCCAGCTGCTACTGTTATCATCAAATACTGATTTATTGAAGAATTCCTGTTCCTTCTGATGACCCAAAGATTTAGAATTTAAGGAAACAAAAGACTTTGAGAAGCTGATAGGTCTAATTCTGCTTTTGTCCAGATGTGATGGAAAGGATTTTACAGAAATCTCTTGCAGAAAGCCTCTTTTGAGATGTTGCTTGCTCTGGAAACTTAACTGAGAGTCTCCATAAGTTGGTTAGGGCTATGCTGTCACAATCCTGGCTCAGTGGACCCTCTAAGGCTGTCACGGGGCTGTCTGTAGTTTGGGTCTGTGCTTATTCTGGAAGCAAAAATGCATTTTTGTTATGGGGAACTGTCCCTCCCTGCAGCATGCAGTCTTGGTGGGACCGTTGGTGAAGCAGCAGGGCATTCCCTGGCCGAGGGATGGGCATGTGATCCACCTGGACCAATCAGACTCTTCTGGAATTTGCGTGGCACGAGAGTGATTGATGCACTGTTGGGAAATGATGGAGCTGATTTATTCCAATTGTGGAGCCTTGTATAGGCTCTCAGTCCTTTCCTAGCCTCTAGATTCTTGGTGCTATTCAAGCTTCTGTTGTTTTGAGGAACTGGGTCTTTATTTTTTTTTCCTTAAGTTTTCTGAGCTGTCTCATAGCCTTCCATAAGTGTTTTGGGTTTTTTGGGTTGTGGTTTTTTTGTTTGTTTGTTTTTTTCTCTGAGACAGCCGATTAGCATGTGTTGCTTGCCCCCTGAAGATCTGGATAGACTCAGCATTTGTCACTCTGGGTCATAATCAACAGTTTACTTATCCAACCCCCTCTAGCTTCTTGGGGATGCTCCTTGGGAATAGAAACTGTGACCGCTGACACGTGGCATGGCCAGTGCGGGGACCAACATATTGTTTTGTTAGGAACAGAAGTCAGCGTAATCTTAGATTTGCAATAAGAAGTTCTGCGTTCAGCTGGTTTTCAGGTCATCTTCATGATACTTAAAATTGTTGGGATAATTGAAAAGGATTTAAAAGTATGTGACTTTCGCTCAGCTATGGACTCTACCCTCCCCTGCTTTCATGCCCCGCCCCCAAGCACATATTCAGAAACATAACTAAAGGAACCCAGTGAACAGTTGCAAAACCTGTAAAGTTCTTACATTAGCTGTCCCTGATCTACAGCTTTTTACAGGCTTTTATTGTCTTAAAGGAAAGCTTCACCCGAAATTCTCTTCTTTCCCTAAAGTTGTCCAAAACTCCATGGGTCTTCTCCTCTGTAATGGCCCCTCTTTCCATTCTAAGGAATCTATAATTCTTATTTTGAAATCCAATAAAGTATGCAGTTTCACCTTGTTACAAGTGGGTAATGCACTTCTCTGGAGACCTCTGTGAAGGGTCTTTGCCGGGGCAGGTGCCTTGTGGGGCATTACTTCACAGTGATTATTGGGAATGTTTGGGCCATCTCTTGATTCATTTATTCATTAATTCAACAAATATTATTTGAGAGCCCCCCCCCATCACTTCTGCACACTGTGTTAGGCACAAGGGATGAAATGGGTGAGCAGAAGTGGGAGAGTTGGCCTTTCATGGATTTGTCCGTCCCATCAAAGGACAATGATGATCTGTATTAGAGGCTGTAAAGGAAATATACCCAGTGCTGTGAGACCATCTTAGAAGGCGATCCCTCCTAGTTTGGGTAGTCAAGAAATGCATACCCAAGAAAGAAACTCCATCAGTATGCTAACCTCCAAATGGCCGGGTTCTAGATTCGATGAGGATAATAGCTGCCTTTATGACCTTAGGTATATCACTGAACCTCTCGACCCTCATTTAGGTCGTCTATAAAATGAGAAGGTTAGACTAGGTGATATCTAGGTCCTTTCCATTTCAAACAGATTTTTAAAATGATTATTTTTCATAGCAGCTTTTTTGAAGTATACTTTATATCCTATAAAATCCATCCATTTTAAGTGTATGATTAAATGACTTTTAGTATATTTATAAAGTTGTGTAACCATCACCACAATTGGAATCTAGAATGTTTCCATCACTACGAACAAGAATCTCATGCCCATTTAAGTCATTTCCCATTTCTACCCCCAGCTGTGGACAATCATTAACATACTTTCTATCTACTGATTTGCCTTCTGGGATATTTCATATAAATGGGATCTTAAAATGTGTATACCTTTGTGTCTGGCTTCTTTTACTGAACAAGAGGTTTTTGAGATTCATTTATGTTGTAAAGATCATTCATGTTGAAGCATGTATCAGTACTTTGTTCCTTTTTATTGGTGAATTGTATTGTGTAATTCCATTTTTTAATTCATTCACCAGTGATGGACATACGTGTTATTTCCACCTTTTGACTATTGTGAATGATGCTGCTATGAACACTTGCACACAAGGCTTTGTGGGGGACTTTATTTTAATTTTTCCTCTGTAGAAAACTAGGAATGGAATGGCTGGGTTGTATGATACCTCTATGTTTAATGTTTTGAGAAACTGCCAAATTGTTTTCTGAAGTGCCTGTGCCATTTTCCCACCATGATGTATGGGGCATAACTTCTCCAGTCCTCGCCAACACTTGTCATTGTCTGTTTTATTGACTGTCGTATTCTGTTGAATGTGAAGTGTCTCATTGTGGTTTTGATTTGCATTTCTTCAATGGATAATGATATTGATCATCTTTTATGTGCTTAGGAGTCATTTGTATATTTTCATTAGAAAAGTGCCTATTCAAATCCTTTGCTCATTTTTAAATTTAGTTGTTTCTTTATTACTGAGTTTTAAGTTACTTTATATATTCTAGATATATGATCTTTATTGGATATATAATTTGCAAATAGTTTACTCAATTCCATAGATTATCTTTTCACTTTTCTTAATAGCATGTTTTAAAGTTTGTTTCAATTAGATCTGATTTATCCATTTTTTCTTTTATTGCTTTCCTAATCCAAGCTCACAAAGATTTTCTCCTGTTTTTTCCTAAAAATGTTTAAAAGATTTAATTATTTATTTTAGAGAGACAGTGCGAGCAGGGGGAGGGGCAGAGGGAGAGGAAGACAGGCAGACTCCCCACTGAGCAGGAGGCAGACTCCCCACTGAGCAGGAGGCAGACTCCCTACTGAGCAGGAGGTGGTGGGGCTTGATTCCAGGACCCTGAGATCAGGACCTGAGCCCAAATCAGGAGTCAGATGCTGAACCTATTGAGCCACCCAGACACCCCTCTTCTAAAATTTTTAGTTTTATCTCTTACATTTAGATTTTTCATCCATTTTGAGCTCATTTTTTATGTATGGTATGAGGAAGAGGTCCAAATTTATTCACTTTTTTGCTGGGCATACCCAATTATCCCAACACAATTTGTTGAAGAGGCCATTCTTTTCCTATTTTTTGGCACATTTGTCAAAATTCGATTTGACCGTAAATGTAAGGGCTTATTTATGGGCTCTCAGTTTTATCCCATTGATGTTTATCTTTGTTTTTATGTAAACTTCACACTGTCTTGACTACTGTAGCTTTGTAGTAAGTTTTAAAGTTGGGATGTTAATGGGATGCCTGAGTGGCTCAGTCAGTTAGGTGGTGGACTCTTGGTTTAGGCTCAAGTCGTGATCTTGGAGCCATGTGGGCTCCATACTCAGCAAGGAGTCTGCTTGAGGTTCTCTCTCCCCCTCTTTCTTTGCCCCTCCCCTGGCTCACACACTCTTTCTTTCTATCTCTAAATAAATCAAGTTGGGATGTGTAAATTCTCTAACTTAGTTCATCGTTGTCAAGATTATCTTGGCTATTCTGGGTCTTTGCATAAATTTGGAGGTCAGTTTGTCAATTCCTGTCCAAAAAAAAGTCAGGGATTTTTTTTTAATCTAAAAATATTTTTAACATTATTTAGGCATTATCATAAAATTCACCCTTTTCAAATATTCCATTTGATGATTATTAAAGTCATACAACCATCACCAGGAGTCATTTTGAGAATACTTTCATCACCCCAATAGTATCTCATATGCAAATCTACTATTTTTTGTTTTTATTTATTTATTTGACAGACAGAGATCACAAGTAGGCAGAGAGGCAGGCAGAGAGAGAGGAGGAAGCAGGCTCCTTCCTGAGCAGAGAGCCCGATTCGGGGCTCGATCCCAGGACCCTGGGATCATGACCTGAGCCAAAGGCAGAGTCTTAATCCACTGAGCCACCCAGGCGCCCCTGCAAATCTACTGTAGATCCTGTTCCTCCTCCCTCCAGCTCCAGACAACCACCAAACTACTCTCTGTCTCTATAGCTTTGTCCCTTCTGAAGAGTTCATATAGGGGTACCTGGGTGGCTCAGTGGGTTAAAGCCTCTGCCTTCGGCTCAGGTCATGATCTCAGGGTCCTGGGATTGAGCCCCATATCGGGCTCTCTGCTCGGCAGGGAGCCTGCTTCTTCCTCTCTCTCTCTGCCTGCCTCTCTGCCTACTGTGATCTCTGTCTGTCAAATAAATAAATAAATAAATCTTAAAAAAAAAAAGAGTTCATATAAGTGTAATAATACAATATGTAGCCTCTTGTGACTGCCTTTTTGGGGGGGGTGAGAATAACATTTTTGAGGTTCCTCCATGTGGAAGCTTATGTCTGTCACTTGTTCCTTTTACTGCTGCATAGTATTCCATTGTGTCAATATACCACATTCTGTAAGTCCATTCACCAATCGATGGACATTTACATTTTTTCCCAACTTTTGGCTCTTTTGAATAATACTACTAAGAACAATTGTGTACCAGTCTGAGTGTGGATATACGGTTTCATTTCTCTTGGGTAGTCTAAGAATAGAATGGTGAGGCCATATGGTAAACTTACATTCAGCTTTTTAAGATATTGCCACACTACTTTGTCAAGTACCATTTTATATTCCTATCAGTGGTGTATGAAGGCTCCAGTCCTCTCAACATTGTTGTCTTTTTTATATTACATACAGAGAGAGATTTATTTATTAAAATATATAGATATTCATCTGTCTCTCTCTCTCGTCTTTTTTATTATAGCCTTTATAGTTGGTGTAAAATAGCATCTTATTGTGATTTTCATTTCCTTTTCCCTAATGACAAATGATGTTAAACATCTTTCTATGTGCTTATTAACTATTCATGTAACTTCTGTGGTAAAATGTCTATTCAAGTTGCTCTTGGCCAATTTTTGATAGGTTGTTCGCTTTCTTATTACTGAGCCTGACACATTCTTTGTATATCCTAGATACAAGTCCTTCATCAGATGTGAGTTTTGCAAACATTTTGTCCAAGTCTATCACTTGTCTTTTTATTGTCCTAATGGTGTCTTTTGAAGCCCAGCAGGGATTTTGATATGAATGGTGTCTTTTGAAGCCCAGCAGGGATTGTGTTGAATCTATAGATCAATACATTACTTAATTTTTAGGCTAAGCCAAGACAAAAGCACTAACGTGGATGTTTTCATTGCAGGGTAATAAGATAAATTCATAAGCATTCAGACTGGACTTTAAATGGTTTCTTGGATATGATACCAAAGACACAGGCAACAAAGAAAAAAAATTAATTGGACTTCAAAAAAATTAAATATTATCAACAGAATAAAAAAGCAACTCACAGAATGGGAGAAATTATTTGCAAACCATATATCTGAGAAGGGACTAATATCCAGAATATAGAGACACAACAAGAAAACAACCCAATTTAAAAATGGGCCAAAGATTTGAACAGACAATTCTCTGAGGAAGATATACAAATGGCCAATAAGCAGAAGAAAAGCTGCTCAGCCTCACACATATGAGGGAAATGCAAATCACGACTATAATGAGGTGGTACCTCATACTTGCTAGGATGGCTCTATCAAAACAAGAAAACAAATGTTGGTGAGGACATGGAGAAATTGGAAGTCATGTGCACTGTTGGTGGGAATGTAAAATGGCACAGACGTTGTGGAAAACAGTCCTCAAAAAATTAAAAACAGAACTACCATATGATCCACCAATTCCGCTGGTGGGTGTATATCCAAAAGAATTGAAAACCGAACCTCGAAGGGAGATTTGCACACCCATGTTCATTGAGGCATTATTCACAAAGCCAAGAGCTGGAAGTAACTCAAGTGTCCCTCAGTGTATGAATAGATAAACAAAATGTAGTACGTAAATATGAAGGAATAGTATTGAACCTTGTAAAGGAAGGAAATTATGCAATATGTTACAACATGAATGAATCTTGACATCTTATATATATGTTATATTATATATATTATATAATATATATAATAATATAACCTATTATATATATACATGATATCTATTCAGATCCTCTGCCCATATTTTAATTGGATTATTTTTTGTAGATGAGTTGTGCAAGCTCTTTGCATTATTTTCAGGGGAATAATCTATTGATTTGACAATTCTAGGCATTACTCAATGCTCACCATAATAAATATAGTTACCATTTGTCACCATACAATGTTATTACGATATTGACCATATTCCCTATGCTGTATTTGTCATCTCTGTGACTTAATTATTTTATAACTGGAAGTTTGTAGCTCTTAATCTCCTTCACCTATTTTGCCCATTCCACTCCTCCTCCTGGAACCATCAGTTTGTTCTCTGTGTTTAAGAGTCTGTTTTTTTATTTGTTCACTTCTTTTTTTTTTATTCCACACATATGTGAAATTACATGGTATTTGTCTTTCTTTGTCTGACATTTCATTTAGCATAATGCCTTCTAGGTCCGTGTTGTGACAAATGGCAATATTTCATTCTCTTTTATGGCAGAGTAATATTCCATTGTTTATATAGACCACATCTACTTTATCCATTCATCTATGGATGGACACTTGGGTTGCTTCCATATCTTGGCTATTGCAAATAATGCTGCAATAAGTGTAAAGGTGCATGTATCTTCTTGAATTAATGTTTTTATTTTCTTTGGGTAAATAGCCAATAATAGAATAACTGGATCATATGGTCTTTCTTTCTTTCTTTCTTTCTTTCTTTCTTTCTTTCCTTGATTTATTTGAGAGAGAGAGAGACAGGCAGAGCACAGTGGGGGGAGAGACAGAAGGGAAGAAAGGGAGAGAGAAAGAGAATGAATCTTCAGCAGACTCCCAGCGCAGAGCCCGATGTGCGGCCTGATCTCATGACCTGAGCCAAATCAAGAGTCAGACACTCAACTGGCTGAGCCACCCAGGTGCCCTTGAATCATATAGTATTAGTTGCACACTGTTCACACCAGTTTGCATTCCACCAACAATGCACGAGGGTTCCTTTTCTCTGTATCCTCACCCATATTTGTTTTTTCTTGTGTTTTCGATTTTAGCCATTCTGACAGGTGTGAGGTGGTATCTCGTTGTGGTTTTGATTTGCATTTCCCTGATGATGAGTGATGTTGAATATATTTTCACGTGCCTGTTGGCCATCTGTATGTCTTCTTTGGAAAAATATCTATTCAGGTCCTCTGCCCATATTTTAATTGGATTTTTTTTTTTTTTTTTGGTGATGAGTTATATAAGTTCTTTATATGTTTTGGGTATTAACCCTTTATCAAGTATTTCATTTGCAAATATCTTCTCCCATTCAGTAGGTTGTCTTTTTTGTTTTGTCGGTGGTTTCCTGCACTGGGCAAAAACTTTCTATTTTGATGTAGTCCCCAATAGCTTATTTTTGCTTTTGTTCCCCTTGCCTGAGGGGACATATCCATAAATATGTTGCTAAGGACAATGTCCAAGAGATTACTGCCTATGTTTTCTTTTAAGAATTTTATGGTTTCAGCTCTCACATTTATTTTCATTATTATTCCATTTTGAGTTTTTGTTTGTGTATGGTGTAGGAACGTAGTCCAGTTTCATTCTTTTGCATGTAGCTGTTGAGGACATACAAAGTGAAGTAAGCCAGTCACAAAAAGACAAATACTGTATGACTCCACTTATATGATGTACTTAAAAAGTCAAAATGGTTGTCATGGGCTGAAGGGAAGGGAGAATGGGGAGTTATTGTTCGATAGGTAGAGTTTCAGTTTTCCAAGATGAAAAGTGTACTGGAGATGGATGCTGCTGTTGGCAGTGCAGCCTTATAAATGCATTTAATACCACTGAACTGCACACTTAAAGATGAGGCACCTGGGTGGCTCAGTTGGTTAAGCGACAGCCTTCAGCTCAGGTTATGATCTTGGAGTCCCGGGATGGAGTCCTGCATCACGCTCCCTGCTCACTAGAGAGTCCGCTTCTCCCTCTGACCCTCACCCATCTCGTGCTCCCTCTCTCTCATTCTCTTTCTTTCAAATAAATAAATAAAATCTTTTTTAAAAAATGGCTAAGATGGTAAACTTTTCGTGTGTATTTTATTACAATTTCTTTTTTTAAATTGAGGGAAAACCCCAGAAAGTAAAATGGCGGTTGCCAGGACTGAGGGAGGGATGCGTGGAAGTGAGGAGCTGTTTTTCCCTGGATACGGAGTTTCAGTTTGGCAAGAAGAGAAAGTTCTGGAGATCCGTCGCACAACAACATGAATATGCTTAATGTGCTTGAACTGTACACTTAACGATGGTTAAGATGGAAATAATTAATTTTAGGCAATTTGATTTTCCAAGAAGAAAATGCCTTCAAATATTATTATCAAAGGAACCAATGCATCATTTTATATTGCTCCCTTGGCCTTGTTTCCAGGTGAAAAGAGGAACAGAAATTAAAGTTGTGTGATGTGTGCAACTTACAGCTTTGGAGAGACTCATGGACCCAGTCTTAAGTGACCTACTTAATCAGAGGTCACTCTTATGCATAGTCGGTGCCATACGAATGAAGAGAATAAACAAACTCAAAATGGTCAGATATCAGGATTTTATCTAAATGTATCTAAATACACACTAGCAATTTGCTTTCCTGCTTAGGTACGGGTATAATTAAAATGTTGAATACTCAGTCTCTTTAGCCTCGACCAAGAATCCAGATATTTTTTCCGTAAGAATAGATTTTTGGGTAGTAGGGCTGTTTTTTTTTTTTAAGATTTTATTTATTTATTTGACAGACAGAGATCACAAGCAGGCAGAGAGGCAGGCAGAGAGAGAGGAGGAAGCAGGCTGGCCGCTGAGCAGAGAGTCCCCGATGCGGGGCTCGATCCCAGGACCCTGAGATCATGACCTGAGCCAAAGGCGGAGGCTTTAACCCACTGAGCCACCCAGGCGCCCCGGGCTGTTTTGTTTTTGAAGATTTATTTATTTATTTATTTGAGAGAGAGAGAGAGAACGCGTGCACACGTGAGCCCAAGGGTGCCTGAGTGTGCTTGAGGGGCCAGGGAGCAGAGGGAAGGAAACTCAAGCCACTCCCCACAGAACATGGAGCTGGAGGCGGGGCTCTGTCTCAAGACCTTGAGATCATGACCTGAGCCTAAATCAAGAGTGGGACACTTCAGCAACTGAGCCATCCAGGTGCCTCTCCCCCCGCACCACCACCTTTTTTTTTAAAGAAGTTTAAAATTTCCCATACTTTGAAAGAGGAACTCCTTCAATATTTGGTGATTAATTTCAGCATTGGAATCATTTGCAGCTTTCTTTACCTCCTCAATTTAATTGCAAACACCTTCAACAGAGTGCTAGCAAACTAATTAGCAATTCCTTTTCCTTAAAAAATACTCCTAATCAAGGAAGATAATCATTTTTGATTAAACAACAACCAGAGTTATGAAATGTAAATTTGTAATTGATTACAGAAAAAAATATAGTGTGTGCTTTCCCTCATAATAACAGTAAGCATTATTTCTTTCCACTCAGTTATATTTAGTTTCTCTGGTTAATTTAGGCTGATCCATCTCTTGATGGTTTATTCACTGGGAATGCCTATATTATTTCCCAAAAGAATAATCCTTGCACAAATAAAATATCCAGATGCAAAGTATGCATAAGATAAAGAAAAACCTGGCAGTTTCCCAAATATTTTAATAATCTGGATGCTACTAAACTATTATAATTCAGTCATTCAAATCCTTCCGGGAGTAGTAAGGTCATGGGGAATAATATCTAGACTTAAAAGATGCAGAACAGATTGTCTCATTTTGGAAAGGAGTTCATTCTTTCATCCATTTGTTCATCCATCCGGTTAAAATGTAACAAGCGCCCACTATGCTCCATAAATCATCCAAGGTCCTCGGACTACAACAGTGAGCAAGACATGGTCATATCCTCCCAGAGGTTTACAGGCTGATTGGGAAGTCGGGCGAGCTAAAAGGCAATTGCAGATCAGTGGGACATGTGCTACCAGTGGGGAAAAAAGGGGAGTAAGCCTCCCCATGATGGCATTGTTTGGGGGAGTTAGGGAGCCCAGAAGGAAGTGCAGCCTGAGTTCCATCCTGGAGGATCAGTAAGGGTTAAGCAGGGAAGGGAAAGGAAGCAAATTTGAGCATGAGCCGACTTCCAGAGGTGAGCATGTGTTTGGGGAAGACCCATAAGAAGTTCAGCGGGTTTGGAAGGCAGCTATGCTCACCACTATACCACCAACGCCCGCTAGTTCAGCAGGTTTGGATAAAATGGTGAGAAAAGAGGCTAGAAGGGTAAAGAAGGACCATTTTATGAAGAACAGTATGCACCTTTGGAAGGAACTTGGGTGCTATTTTGAAAGCAAGGAAGACCTACTGTGAGGTCCATTTTAATAGATTACTTATCATATGTGCAGGTTAAATTTGACTTTTCCCTCCCATGTTCCCTATTCTGGATTGCAGACTGGGTCCATCTCTACTTTGGAGAATTGCTGGGCAGTTAATATTATTTTTTGTTCTCTAAGTTACACTTGATCTCTTCTATACACTTCATATACACTTCTATATGGATAGAAGAAAGGAGAGTGTTACCCCCAAACTTGAAGTTGCCTTCTGAAATGTAATAGGAAAAAAATGACAAATAATAAGATCACCCATTGGGGTAGAATCTAAAGCAGAGTTAAAAGGGATTCCCCTTGGACAAGTAGTAGGACATTTCCTCTACAACAAAAATCAAACAAGAACAGGGACGCCTGGGTGGCTCAGTTGGTTAAGCGGCTGCCTTTGGCTCAGGTCATGATCCCAGCGTCCTGGGATTGAGTCCCACATCGGGCTCCTTGCTCAGCAGGGAGCCTGCTTCTCCCTCTGCCTGCCACTCTGTCTGCCTGTGCTCGCTCGCTCTCTCTCTCTCTCTCTCTCTGACAAATAAATAAATAAAATCTTGAAAAAAAAATCAAACAAGAGCAAAGAATCTTTGTTCTTAATTACCCACTTGCTGCTAAATTGTTTAGGATAAATACAAATTCTAATCCCAGTGGCTGGAATGTATTGTCCAAGAAAAAAAAAAAAAAGACCGTACTTATAATAGGTAACATAATGGCTAGGCAATAGTTTTGTGAGAATATAGCGTATTAAGAACTATGACACTTGTGTCAAGTGCATCTTGTTTGAAATCCTGATTCTGCCCTCTTACTGTCACTTTTTTTCTCATTCCTCACTTCTGGCTTGTCCCCAGGGCTGTTTAGTGAAAAACAAGCTATCTTCCCATCAGATTCCAGAAGGAATATGCCTTTAAAAAAAGAAAAGGCTGATGACATGTATCCTTTCATTATACTTAGAGAAACAGTTTTATTATTTTACTTGAATAAAATATTTCTTGAGCATAGAGCATGCTCTTTTTTATACAAATGACAACCATAAAAATGAGGCCCCAAAATTATGGCCGCTGCGTTTGAGAAGAATGGTCTAGGAAAGCACTCTATCACATTCCTCCCCCAAATACCCTGGTGTAGAGATGGATACGTACACACATATATACATACATACCAACTCAGGACAATGGCCTGGTAATAAACGCCTACTATGTTCACAAGGAATGCAGAAGGTGATGAGAAACACAGGCTACATAACGTCTAGTAGGGCAGCAACCATATCATATCATCAATTTGGCTTTTGAAAAAGCTCAGCCAAGTATCTATACAATTTTATGATAAAAGGCAAAATATGTTGTGGCACAAGAGAGGTGCAACTCAAGAATGGTGAGGGTACAGAGGAAGCGAGGGTCCCTATGGTAGAGGGACAAAAAATGGGATCGTGAAGGATGATGCAGTTGAGATGGTCTTTGGAGAATGAGAGAACTGTCATAAGTCAAGTGTAGTACATTTCAAACAAAGGAAAGAGCATGGGCTATAGAGACAGATAAACAGGGTTCAAATCTGTATCTGCCACTTCCTAGCTATGTGATTAGGAAATTTCTGTAGTTCCCTCTAACAATGTTTCCATCTGTTAAAATGGGTGAGTAGCTCCTACCCTTAACGCTGTTGCTGAGTTGGTGATGGAGAGTGTTTACTGCGATGCCTACAGTGTAGTGCTATGAATTGACACTATGACTCCCGCTATTAAAATCAGAAAATCCCACAAGATGGGAAAAGCAGATAGTCTGTATTGGTTAAAGGGGAGAATGCTGAAAGACAAGACCGCAGTTCAATGTTGAGACCATATTATCAGAAGCCATGGACACCAGACTGAGGAGTTGGAACTCACTCCAAAAAGCAAAGAAGTCCTTGGTTGTTTCTCCTCCCCCTCTTGCCCCTCCTCTTGGTCCTCCTCTTCTTCTTCGTCCTTCTTCTTCTCTTCTTCCTCCTCACCCTCCTTCTTTGACTACATCAGAATTAACTTTTTATTTTTATTTATTTATTTTTAAAAGATTTTATTCATTTATTTGAGAGAGAGTATGAGTGGGTGGGAGAGCAGCAGAGGGAGAGGGAGAAGCGGACTCCCCGCCGAGCAGCGCCGAGCCTGACGTGGGACTCGATCCCAGGACTCTGAGATCATGACCTGAGCTAAGGGCAGACACCCAACCAACTGAGTCATCCAGGTGTCCCCAGAATTGGCTTTTTAGATTAAATAAACAGTATGTGGAATGGACAATGGTTAAAAGTGGCAGAAGGAGTGGCAACAAGGTCACTCATTGGAATTTCATAAAAATAGCTGCGGCACAGAAAAGAGTTTCTGAGTGTTTGTGGTGGCAGTGGCAAAGACTCGAACATACGGAAATATAATCCATAGACTGATATAGAAAAGAAGTTGCTTTTGAGTCTTTGAAATACCGAGCACGGTGGGGTCAGTAATGGAAATTTGGAAGCACACACTGAAGGAACAATAGGAAAGGAAATGGGGAGCAGAGTGTGCTGATCCCCTTCGCCCGGCCCAGTGAGTCAACAGGAGTTAGAAAAAGGAACAGTGTACATGTAAGACCGAGTAGATTTTTCTGCAAAGTAATGTCAGTTGCAAACACAGGCAAAACAAAAAAACAGTAAAAGGTGTTGGAGGTGAGGGAAAGGGGGCAAGCGAAGGGAATCTGGGTGGAGACAGAGCTGAATGGGAAATGAGGATTTAGGAGGAGGAGGCAGAAATGGGGAGAGGTACGCCCACACTAAGGAAACATAAATCTCAAAGCTGAGATTATTAAAAGGATATGTTGGAACTGGGGAAGGGGTGCAGTTAATGTACTAGAATTGAGTTAACAGAGAAGTCTGAAACCAAGCTGATCTTAAGGTTCCAGATGGCTTCTTTGTGTCTACAAAATTTCTTCCTCTGGAGGAGGATGAGCTGATGGTCGACTCACAGGTTTCACTGCCTTGGGTCTTACCCTTTGTTGAAGCCCTTCATCAGAGGTATCATTTTTTATCTGCCAGTCTGCTCCTTTCAACTCACTGAAAGCCGCTATAGGTGTTCTAACTTGTTCTATTTCTCCACAAATGAAGTCAGAAATAGAGGCAACTAAACACCTCAACAACTTGAGAAGTTAGAAAAGTGGCCCCCAGAAAAATAGGTCAGTGGATAACAGACACCGAAAGGTAATAGATATTTGCTGTAGAATCAGGTCTTTGTGAGAACCCATGTCAGGCCAACAGGAAAGAAATTTGGTAAGTCCGCTCACAACTCCCAGAACCTATTAATGATGCAGGACCTTGACATCACAGAATCATCCAAAGATCGTGAACCCTGGATTCTTGCACATACCGTAGTGACACACATCATTAGAAAGAAAGAGATAATAAATGATTTTCTACATATTTTGATTGACAGGAATGAAACATATTTTTATATGTGAAGCACTTGGACTCTGGAGATATAAATATCTGTAAATAAGAAAGTGTTCCATTCTTAGTAGCTTCCTTAATAAATGCATAGCCAGGACAGAAAAAAAAATCAGCACAAATATATGCAAAGTTACCCATAACATCATGCTAAAGAGGACCAGTCTCTGGAAACACATGGAACCCATGAAGACCAAGGCATACCAGCTTCATAGTGAAGCAAACTGCTCTCTTAGAAGCAGAAATGTTCTAAGTGTAAGGAAAATGATCTACACAGAAAACTTTTTTTAAGTGACACAAATGTCTTTCAATGTGAGGAAAAATCATGCTTATCTTGTTGAAGATAGAAGCTATTTGGCCTCTCAGTAGCTGAAGCGTAAAATACATGGAGTTCTTTCTTTATATGTTGCAACAATGTAGATGTTGCTATTTTCTGTAGTAAGCATAGCAGGTGATCTAGAGCCCATCCCAAAGAGCAGAGCCTGCACGGCCTAGGAGTTCAAGTCTCCTATGTGAGTCAGCCTTTGAACGCAGCCTAGCTCTGACATCCGGGTGACAGGCGAGGGAGGGAAGAAAATGAAGGAAGGCTGACAAGCCATTTTCCCTTCAGTCTTGTCCAGCAGAAGTGTTCTCTCCCTCCCACCAAAGTCCCATTGTGCTTGAGGACTCCGGAAGCATCAGACAGGAAGAAAGCCTTGGGGAAACAAATAGCCAGTCTTTCTGTACCATCTCCTTACGGGGGTGTGGGTGGGGGTCAGGCTCCATGGAATCCTGACCATCTGATATTCTGTACTTTTTTCTCATTGTCACTGCTCTTCCTATTTAAAGAGACTTTGTTACTTCTTTCTATCTCTACACTGAAAATCATGGAACGTTTGTTACTGGAATCCACAGGAAAATAAGGCTGGATATGCAGCATTCTACCTAACGGCCAACTCTATGAGAACAAATTTCAGGACATATCTGTAATCTTCCCAGGACAGTGATGAATGAATCTTTCAATAATGGATCTGATACAAAGGCATTCATCTAGATACAAATGTAGAAAATGCGGTAATTCCTAAAATGTTGCCCATGGAAAGATAATATAGGTTAACCGGTGAAACATGAGTGTTTGCAAATATATGCTACCACAAGGATAAAAATCTATTAAGAGTAGTGGTCAGAGGTAAACTGGTAACCATGAGTAAAACTTGCTTATTGGATTAGTAACATTTATTGTAAAGGAATTTTACAGTGAGAATATGAACTAGCCTCCCCAAGGCACTAATACAATTATATTCTTATAAATATTTAAGAACAGCTCGTCATGGTCATCATGAATATTTAGCAAGAACAATCTGGCACTGAAGAAACCAAGATGGGGTGGAAAACACTATGACCTGGTTTGCTGGTCATATCAGTTTTAGGATTATATCAGTTTTTAAAATGGCATCTCCCTTTGCTCACATTTAAAAGAAGTCAGCAGCCAAATTCTACTTAAAAAAAAAGAAAAAGAAAGAAAGAAAGAAGAACTTGGAACGCCATTAGATATTCTCCCGGAGGGTGCATATGGGCTGCAACCTTGTTACACACAATCAGACAAAACATAGCTCTCCCCAGAGGGTAATGGTAGCTTAGAACTCTGCGAGATAACAGGACAGAAGCTTTCCTGGGAAAAGCATAAACATAGAGATTACTTGTACTTGAATGGAATCACAATACAATGGAAGTGAATGTCTATTACCCGGGCTGTCTGTAAGCAGTACAATACATTCTTCAAAAAAATTTTTAAGTTATATATTGTTTCCAAAGCTTTTGATTTTCTTCAAGCTTTCCCATGTCCTGTCTTGAAATTGCTTTCTTTCCATACATTTTCTTATCTATTTCCCTGAACAAGCATTGTTAACCAAGTGCTCCCGAAGCCATAACACGGGTTAACCTGGATAGCACATCGTGTCTGTGTGTCTGCTGTGTGTCAGAGGCCGAAGAACAAAGATTTTTTTTTTTCAAATGAAGTTTTCATTCTGCAAACATTTTACATTTATAGAGATACTACACAGAGTTCCCACACTCTTCACGCGGTTTCTACTCCGGCTAACGTTTTCCATGACCATGGTATACTTGTTGAATCTAAGAAACCAGCGTTGACATAGGACAAGGACCTAAACTCCGGACTGTAGGTGGCTTTCCCCGGTGTTTCCATTAGTGTCCTCTTTCAGATTCAGGATCCAGTCCAGGTTACCACATTGCACTTAGTCGTTAGGTATCCGTAGTGTCCCCTGGTTGTCAATTTCTCTGTCTCTCCTTGGTTTTCATAACCTGGACAGTTTGGGGGAGTATTGGCGAGGTATTTTGTAGAGAGTCCTTCAGTTCGGGTTTGTCTGATGCTTCTCTTAGGATTAACTAGGTTATGGGTTTTTGGAAAGGATCCAGTAGAGGTGAAGTCTCCTTCAAGACCTCAGAATGAACCTTAAATCCACACAACACTAGAGGTGTTAACCTTCAACACTTGGCTCAGGTGGCTTTTGCTGAGTTTCTCCACCATCAAGTTCCTATTTTTCCCCCTTGACACTCTAGCTTTTGTAAGTAAATCATTAAAATTTAGCTCACGCTCAAGGGTGGTGATGGCATGGCGGTGGTTTGCTTTTAAAATTCCTTATATACAAAAATCTGAATGTATAATAGAGGATCCTGCTTTCATTCAAATTCAATTCAATAAACTTTTAGGATACCACGAAGAGAAATATTTTGGAGATTTATACAGTAACTACTGTAATCCCTAGAAGTAGCTATGGATATTACCATTGTATGGAAAGACACAAACCTTAATCCTTGTAATGATTACAGATAACTGAGAATGGTTATCTTTACCTTACCTGAGTTGTTGTGAAAATGACTGCTTATTTTTCTAAGTTCTTTTCAACGTCTGCTGAAATCCCTGGATGAATTTTCTTCTGAGACTGAACATGCTACAATGCAAATTGTACACAAGCTAAAAATTCATCTTCATATAATTGTACTCTGGGGTCACACAACATTTAAATGCACATTGCCAAGAATGCTGTTTGTCTGGAGAATCATAAATGTACAAGTGAATTATTCTCTTTCAATGGTCATGTATTTATAAATCTTCTCAAAAGCACCCAACTTAACAAAACAGCTTGCTTCTTTACATGTAAAGGCATTCCGGTTTATCATTTTCATTAGAAGCTCTGCTGTCATGCTACCTTTTAAAATGTTTTTATTTACAAATTACTTTATTTTTTATAAAAGTTCTACCGGCTTTCCTTAACATTTGAGCAATATTTTAGTTGGCATAATTTACATAGCGGGCAACAAGATGAAAATGTGTTCTTTTCAATTTAGAGAAATTATGTGACCATCTTGCAAATCTGTAATTAAGGTCTTGAATTAGTTACATTTTCCTAATTTGATGATTTATATCTATCTTGTCCTGATTAAACTATGTCATCATAAAGATAGAGTTGCCGTAGTTAGAAATGCATATCACAAGATAGCATTTTCTTCTAGGGCTTTATTTCTTTATTTCTTCAATATTGATAACCTTAAGACAATATGCTAGATACCACAGGAAAAATAATGCAAGGACCTTACTTTCTAGTAGAGAAGCTCAAGCGTATATGAAGTTTATTATAAGGTAGAAACTATTAAGTGACATAGGAGAGGTACAAATAAAACGTATCAAAAATGGAAAGTGATGAGAAGCCACAGAAGGTTTTTTAACAGGCAAGTGACAAGACCAGAGATGTCCTTTAGAAAATTAATTCAGGGGGCACCTGGGTGGCTCAGTGGGTTAAAGCCTCTGCCTTCAGCTCAGGTCATGATCCAGGGGTCCTGAGATCGAGCCCCGCATCGGGCTCTCTGCTCTGCCGGGAGCCTGCTTCCTCCTCTCTCTCTGCCTGCCTCTCTGCCTACTTGTGATCTCTGTCTGTCAAATGAATAAATAAAATCTTAAAAAAAAAGAAGAAAATTAATTCGGTAGCAATGTATTGGACGTATTACAGCAGTAGGAGGAGGAGGATAGAGACGGAAGAGACTGGGGCAAAGAGATGAATAGGAAACCACTCATATTAAAGAGGTAATGTGAACTAAGCTATTGGCTGTGGAAATAAAGAAAAGACTGAAATCCAAAAAATACTGCAGAAGCGAAACTAATAGGTCATGGCTATGGATTGAACTTAGAGAATCGGGATGGGAAAGATTCAAATAAAACTTTGATCCTTCAAGAAAGAAAGTGTGGTTCTAGGAGTAAAAATGTAGAAGAAGCATTTTCTATTTGTATTTGTTTATATTTCTTTGCAACATTTCTTCACAATGAATTCGGCATGCAGGGAGAACTAACCTACTACATTAGAAGATTTCCTTATCGTTATGTTTCTCTTATGACTCACTCATTATAGGAACCTCTATTCCTTTTTGGAATAAGTTGCAATGTAAATAAATGAATATGCATTCATTATGTTTGATTATATAATTGTGCTTCCCTCTCAGCAAATGTCTCAAGGTAGTAATATGATGGCTTCTGTTCATCACTAAAATCTAGGGCTTTTTTTAAAGGGATGTTTTTGTGCTATATTGTGTTTGTAATCTATATTATGACATCTAACTTTCTTAGGATTAAGTAGTAGGCTTCTCCGGAAAGAAGCTTTCTCATTTTAATTTGAAATCAAGTAAAGTAATAACTCTCCTATTTTTCCTTAAACCTTATTCCTTTAGAATCGAATGCTTCTCATTTCTGTGTTAACACCATATGAACTTTTCAATAATGATCATAACCACAGAAGCACCGCTAATACTAGGCATTTAGTATGTTCAAGGCATTGTTCCCAGTCTCTTTTATGTCTAATCCTCACAATAACCCTTTGGAGTAGGGACTGCTAGAATCCCATTTTGCAGAGGAGCCACAGAGAAATGAAGTAACTTGTACAAGTTTATACAATGAGTAAGTGTGGGAACTAGAATTTGAACTCACCAAGTCTGGTACCAGAGCCCACGTGCTTGGCAGCTCTGCTCTCCCCCACTTCCTCTGAGTGTTAAGAGTCGAATTAGTTCAGGCATTACTCTTAGTGGGGTATATCTCTCTGCCATAGATCTTGCATTTTTCTGAAATTGGGTCTATTTTAACAGAGAAAAGAAAAAAGTCTACGACGCCCATTGGCATTCTCAGAAGGCTTAATCATCGAGAGTCTACAAAGACATAATTCCCTACACACCAAGACATTTGATTGGGTAATTTTAAAATATTCACTTCCTGTGGATAGCTGTGGGAAAGAAGAGTTCTCTATTTGTATTTAAGCTGAAAGTAGTAAAAAGAGAAAGGGGAAATAAGTGAAGTTGAGTTGATTTTCAGTCAATGAAGCACATCAAGACTTAGAAAAGGTAAGTCGATGTGTGAGCGTCATGATTACAGTGACACGGTTTTCCCAGGAATGGGGGGGCTCCGGTGTTGGGATGAGGAACCGGAGGGCCAGGAGGCACTGTGGACACATCCGTCCTAGTAAAGATTTTTCTTTTTCTTTAAGGTTTTATTTATTTGACAGAGAGAGACACAGCAGGAGAGGGAACACAAGCAGGGGGAGTGGGAGAGGGAGAAGCAGGCTCCCCGCCGAGCAGGGAGCCTGATCTGGGGCTCGATCCCAGGACTCTGGGATCATGACCTGTGCTAAAGGCAGACACTTAATGACTGAGCCACCCAGACGCCCCCTTAGAAGGATTTTTCAAGATGAAATGTTGACAGCTCTCCTCATGGATGCCTAGAAGATAATTTTTTTTTTTAATTCAAAAGTATGAAAGGACTGAGTTATTTCTGAAGATATTAGAGTCTGGAAGTATGCTTCGTCAGGAACTCATTCACCAAATGCCTTTATGGAAAATATCTTCATAGATCACATATGCTGAAGAGATTACCTGATATAGCTCAAAAATTCATCAAGTGAATGGGCCCTGAACCACGAGATCTTCAGCCTTTATGCTTTTTGTTTCCTTTGTGCACTTTGCTAAGTTTGGGCCATGAAATCAGACAAGGTTAAAACACACACACACTATCTTCTGCATCTTCGGCATAATTACATAACCTAAGACAAGGTGATTTTCCCAGAGAATGGTATAAAATTAAAATTTTTAATCCTGTTTTTAACTTTGACTTAAAATATCCTTCCTTATTTTTTAAAAAGATTTTATTTATTTATTTGAGAGAGAGAGAGGCAGAAGGACAGGGAGAAGCAGACTCCCTACTGAGCTTGATGTGGGGCTCCATCCCCAGGACCCTGGGATCATGACCTGAAACAAAAGCAGACACTTAAACGACTGAGCCACCCAGATTCCCCAAATATCCTTCCTAGTTCAGTGGGATATGTCTGATAGTGTAGCCTCCTATGTTCCTAGAAGCTAAAAGCTAAACAACTTTAAATGTAAATTATATTTTATTGAAAACAATGACACACACAGAAACACCACATAGTTGAACAGAAATGAATCTCCCTGCCTTAAATAGGATAGATTAAAAAAAATTCGAAGTACTACTTTTGCTATTTCTTATCAAGGATCAGTTCTACCTAGAAACCGCTAATATTTTGGAGTTTTGTGCAAAGGTCGCATTATTTTGAAAGGTAGGAGATTCTTCATCTAAAGCTGCTAAAGGATTTTACCCCAAGATAAATTTTCTCCAGGTCTTCAAACCTGCTATTTTCTGCAATTCTCAAGGTGGGGGAAGGTATGGAGGACTGGCAGGATGGAGGCACATAGATTTTGGAAATGGCTCCAAAAGTGTGGAATCCAAGAGAATCGAATTAAATAACCAATGAAGTCCCTCTCAGAATTTTGCCTTAGGACATTTAGTGGATCTCAAAAATTGGTCCCTACATCACTAAGAACTTGCTAAAAATTAAGATTCTCAGTCTGCCCCAGATCTTCCACATCAGTAAATCTAGGAGTAGAGCCAACAATTTTCCCTTGATCAACCCGTTCAGGTGACTCTGGTTATTGCTAAAGTTCTGTAACCACCAGCCCAGAATCACCTAGACCAGGCATACCTGGGAGGCTTGTTTAAAATTGCAGACTGGGTGTGGTGTAAAACTATGAACTCTGTTACACTGAAAAGAAATTAAAAATAAATAAATAAATAAATAAAATAAAAAAATAATAATAATACTTTTGACCCCAAAACCCCACTTCACATTATACTGAGAAAATAATCCAAAAGGAAAAGTAATTTGTGTGCCAGAGACATGCATTGAAATATTATCTATCATAGATGATATCTCACAACAGAAGATGAATTAAATATCCATTCAACAGAACGTTACACAACTCTTACATTTCCTCTTGTGAATAAATGGGGGGGGGAAGATCTCAGTGACATTCTGTAATAATTATAGCTATGTAAAAATGATATAGTCATATGGATGAGAACTTTAAGAGAACTCCCATAAATAAATTTTTAAAAGTCAAAATAAATAAATAAATAAAATAAAATCGCAGACTAAAGGGCCCTACCCACACCCAAATCTCTAATGGTAAAACCCAGAATGCAGGATTCTAAGTTTTCCAGGTGATTCTTATGCACACTAGCATCTGTGGATCATTGACCCAGCAGAGAAGTCAGCCGACCAGCTTGTGACGGAAAGGAGGCAGTCTCAGTGTTCTCTGGTGAGAAGAGCGTTGGTGTTGGAGTCGTACTGACTTGGACTGGAATTTCAGGTTTGTCGTTTTGCTTATGTGATATACAAGCCGTTATGTAGACTTTCTCAGCCTCAGTTTCCTTATCTACAAAATGGGCACAAAGGCACCTAGCTTACTCCACTTTGAGAGGATCAGACAGGATGGGGTATATGTTCTGCATAGTGTCTCCTACATTTTAATAGACATTAATCTCTGTATTTTTGTTTTTTAAAGGTGTTCTAGCTCATTCCTGTCATGGTGCCCAGCACTTTGCTCCATAATATTTGCCAAATACAGAGAGGACCAATGCAAACATTTTGGATTTGAGCCCTAGCTCCTCTGCTTATTGGCTGTGAGACCATGGGCGAGTTATTTGACCTCATGTGCTTCAGTTTCAGTATCTTTAAAATGGGAATAAAAATAACACTTACTCCTAGGCTTATAGTGAGGATTAGCTGAGATACTACATATAAAGCATTTGAAGGTGGTTTTTTTTTTTTTTAAGATTTTTTACTTATTTATTTGAGAGAGACAGTGAGAGCATGAGCAGGGGGAAAGTCAGAGGGAACAGCAGACTCCCCACTGAGCAGGGAGCTCAATGAGGGGCTGGGAACATGACCTGAGCCAAAGGCAGACGCTTAACCAACTGAGCCCCCTAGAGACCCCCATGTAGAGCATTCAAGAACAGTGTCTGGAACACATTAATTCTCAAATGTTCTTGAAAGAAAAACTCCTCAGATACACAGTTCTAAGCTTCAGAAGGAATTGACTCAAAGAAATAATGGAATGTGTTTATTAATGTTTCCACAAACATTTGGATATAAAGTGACAGGCTCTGAGTGAAGTCTCGGGGACACACAGCTCCTGTTCTCATGGAGTGTCTAGTCTAGAGGGAGAGGCAGGCAGTAAACACGTAATCAGGCAAATGGGTATGTAATGACCAGAATGAGAAACAGGTGTGCAGGAAAGAACAGCTTGAGGGACTGGAGCTCTGAGAGCCCGGGGAGGGAGATGGCACCAGCTTCGCTATCGGGTGGGAGAGAAGAGGAGGCCAGACCAAGCAGGGCTGTCACACATTTGAGTGTATTTCCAGGAGCAATGAAAGGCTTTGAAGAGTTTAAGCCAGAGGGTGAGATGGTCAGATGTGTAGTTCAAGAAAGGTGTGTCTGGTGGCATCGTGGAGACGAGATTGGAAGAGGCCCATGTGGGGGTGCAGGGAAGACCAAAAAGGGCTTTTCACAATAGTCAAGAGACAGTGGTAGCCAGTAGAGGGGAGGTGGTGGAAATGGAGCTACCTGGAATTCAACAGGTGTGTTGGAGGGGAAGTGGTTGGGATTCAGGGATGAACTGGGAAGGACTGGGAAAAGACTGGATTGGAGGGAGAAGGCAGAGAGTGGCACTGGGCATGGTTAGTTTGTCGCTGAGAGATGTCCAGATGGAGGTACGGAACATATTGCTCTGGGGCTCAGTGTAGAGCATTGGGCCAGAGAAACAAATCAGGGAGCCCTAGGCTCATGGATAGAAGCTATGGCTCGGGGAGTGAAGGGGATTGTCTGGGAGAGAGTGTAGAGCCCAGCTTCCCAATGACTGGGGGAGAAAGATGAACCTACGAAAGAGGCTCATGTGGCAGGATAGTCTGTAGAAATATTAATGTGTTTGTTTTTCTCTTGTTTTCCCTTTTAAAGCTGATTGCCTGGTTTTATGATTTCTGGCTTCAGGGATCTTGGCAGGGCCTAAAGTAAAAGGGTTTGAAGTTAAAGCCTCTAGCAGTTTTTCGTAGATGTCTAGAAGGCAAAGGGAAGCTAAGTGGCAAAGACAGGCCTGAGGGTCTCAAATTGTAAAGACTGCCACACACAGCTCAAGCTCCCAACCTTAGCAAAGATCCCACAGCCTTACGGAGCCCTCAGACATCACAGAACCACTGAGCCTGAAGGCCCCTGGAGGATGTGGGCAAGCCTCTTTTGGAGATAGGTGAGTCAGTGGCCAATGAGAAGAGAACGCGCCCCTCAGTGCCATGGCACCATCTGCCTGGTGGCTTCCAGAACTTTCTCCCAGCTCTAGGATGGGAAGTTCCAAAAATGACTGTGGTTAAAATTCTCACCAGGCTGGTGGGACAGTAGGAAGAAGTCATAACACAGTATACTGAGTTTTGAGACTGAAGAAAAAAATGAGACTTCAGCTTTAATGGAAGTGAATTCAATAATATTTTCAAAAGCAACTTCTTTATTTCCTCATTTTCACTTAACATAACAAAATTGCCATGTTTTTAAAATTTCTCTTGACAAGTGATCATCTTTTTTTTTATTTTCAGCATAACAGAATTCATTGTTTTTGCACCACACCCAGTGCTCCATGCAATGCGTGCCCTCCATAAGACCCACCGCCTGGCTCCCCCGCCCCCTTCAAAACCCTCAGGTTGAACCATGAGAGACTATGGACTCTGAAAAATAAGTGATCATCTTTAATAATTTTTAAATTGAAGTAAAATCATCACTTCCTTTTTGGTATAAATATATTTAAACAACATATTGATACATGTACTTCTCAATTTTTCAGTATTTTCCCAACTAATCCAGTGTTCAGGGAACAAATTAGCTATTAGGAAATACATCAAAACATGTATATAGGGACATAACATTTTTTCTTTCATCTTGGGCTCCAATCTGAACCAGCACAGCACTGGGCTTCATTTAAAATTCTGGTGTTTTGTTCAGTGTGGATTTTTTTTTTTTTTTTGCTTTGATTGAATTTTCAGACTTATTCATTAAAATAGAATCCTGTTTAGAGAGTTATTTAGCACCCCTCCCCCCCTCCGTTAAATTTTAAAGTGAATAGAGTCCAAATGTCTCATTTGCTTCCCCCTACTTCAGGGGCTATTTCTTGAACATCTAACTGTGGGTTAAAATCCATTTCCAGTTTATGGCGAAGAAGCCAGACTTGAAAGAGTAAATCCAAGAGCAGGTAGTGTCCTCAAAGGAAGAATTTCCAGGGTGCCTGGGTGGCTCAGTGGGTTAAGCCTCTGCCTTCAGCTTGGGTCATGATCCCAGGCTCGTGGGATCGAGTCCCGCATTGGGCTCTCTGCTCAGCGGGGAGCCTGCTTCCCCCTACCCCCGCTCTCTGTCTGTCTCTCTGCCTACTTGTGATCTTCCTCTGTCAAATAAATAAATAAAATTTTTTTTAAAAAAGGAAGAATTTCCAAAGGGGAGAGAATCAGAATGTCAAATGTTGCTAAGTCAAATGAGGCTAAGACTGAAATGTACCTTTGTTGAATGACCTCAGGGTCCTGGGTCACTTAGTGTAAAAAGCCTTGGTGGATTAATTAAGGTGGAATGGGCTGAAATGGATGGAACAGTGAATAGCATGAGGGAGACTGAAACTTTGACTATGGGCAACTCCCCCAAGAAGTGTGACTCTGAAGGAGGAGGGCACAGTAGCTAGAGAGAATAGAGTTAAAGGTCAAGGCAATGGTTGTATTTTAATATGATCCGGTTTCGAGAGAGTTTAATGTGCAAGAGGAAAACCAGGATCATTGGTAATGTAAGATCCCTAGAACATTGGGTGCAGATGGCCCTTCTTTTCACTATATCTGTATCTTTGGGGTAAATACCCAGTAGTCAATTGTTGGGTCATAGGGTAAGCTCTATTTTTAATTTTTTGAGAAAACTCCGCATTATTTTCCAGAATGGCTGCCCCAGCTTGTATTCCCATCAACAGTGTAAGAGGGTTCCCCTCTCCCCGTATCCTCACCAACATTTGTTGTTTCTTGCCTAGTCGGTTTTTGCCCTTCTAACTGGTATAATAAGGTGGTATCAGTGAGGTTTTGGTTTGAAGTTTCGTGATGGCTGATGGTGATAAACACTTTTTCATGTTTATGTTAGCCATTTGTATGTCTTCTCTGAAGAAGTGTCTGTTCATATCTTCTGCCCATTTTGACTTAATCATCTGAAAGGATGAATACCCAGCTTTTGCATCAACTTGGATGGAACTGGAGGAGATTATGCTGAGTGAAATAAGTCAAGCAGAGAAAATCAGCTATCATATGGTTTCACTTATTTGTGGAATATAAGTAATAGCATGGAGGACATTAGGAGAAGGAAGGGAAAAATGAAGAGGGGGAAATCAGAGTGGGAGACGAACCACGAGAGACTATGGACTCTGGGAAACAGAGCCTGTTGGTGGGTGAGCCCGGTGGTGGGTATTAAGCAGGGCATGGATTGCATGGAGCAGTGGGTGTAATATACAAACAATGAATGATGGAACACTGCATCAAAAACTAATGACGTACTGTATCGTGACTAACATAACCTAATTAAAAATAAAGGAAAATATGAGAGCAAAACAAACAAACATATGTAAGATCCCTAGAAGGCAGAACAGAGATGGGATCCCAATCAGAGATGACAGGTTTGGCATTTAATAAGAGGTGAAGTGTCCTGTGTTGCCGCCTGAGAGAAGGAGAGGGTGAGTGCAGATGGAGGTAGGGGTTTTGTATTTGATAGCAAGGAATTGAGGGAGATCCTTGTGAAGCTCTGTTTTCTCTACTAAGTGGGAGACAAAGCCTAAAGAGAAGCAGGCAGCAGTGGGACGCTGAATGGTTGTAGGGAGGGGAAAGTGCTTGAGAGCTGTAGTTAGGGACCTGTGGTTGGTAGGTAGCAAAGGTCAAGGCTCCTCTACATCTGAGTTAAGAGGTACTCTGGCTATGGGATTCCATGCCATTCACGGGCAAAAACTGGAGAGGAAGATGGAACCATCTCTAGGATATACCATTAAGTTGGGGGAAAAAAAATCAAGATATAGTACATTTAGCATAATACCTTTTGTGTGAGAAAGGAAAGTAAGAATATATAGTTATACTAGTTTGTATTTATGTAAAGAAACTTGGGAAGAATGTATAAGCAACCAATAAAAAGTACTAGAGAAAGCAGGAGGCAAATAGGGTGAATGGGGGCAGAGATGGGAGAGGGACTCTCAATGTATTCCTTTTATTTTTATTTTTACTTATTGATTTTGAGTCATGCAAATGTATTGCCTATTAAAAATAAAAATTTGAAATTTGAGAGGTGAAGTTCCTATGGAAATAGGTATGCACAAGAACTTGATGTTGTTTCCAAGTCAAGTCCAAGCTGTCTGATAATTTAAAATGGCTTCCCCATCCATGAGATGATTGCATTTCTACATCTTTCTGGAAGGACATTATTAGGAACAGTAGAGTCCTAAGAACAGAGTGTTGTTACATGACTCTGTCTCGAAGATGGTGTGTTCTTTCTTTCTCTCCCTGCTGGGAGTAGGACCCCCAACAGTCTGCCTTGGCTCTTTTCCTTCTCTTCCTCTCAGACAGCAATGTTCTTCACTCCCCCAGCTTAGACTGGTCTCTAATCTTTATCTCCCTCCCAGATTCTAGACCTGAATTCCCCATGGCCAGAACAATCAACATGGGGTGTCACTGAGGATTTCCACAGGAGACAGATGGCACATCAAAACTGGGACCATTCCAGAAGGATTTGTTTACAAAGAGACTGTTTACAAAGGTTCGGGGGTAGGGGACCCACAAGGGGCTCTTGGAAACCTAGCTTTCACCAGCCCTAAATTCAAAGGGATAAGGACAGGGAGAGGTTACCAAAACTTAGGAGAGAGCATTGTGGAGAACAGGTTGCCTGGAGAGAACAGTGTCCATCTACCGAGGGACTCCACCAGCCTGAGGTGGCCTCCTTGGAAAGAAATTAGAGAAGTCAATACCTAGACTTCACCCTCTTCCCTCCTTCCGTCTGGCTGCCCCATGGCCAAACTCAAACAGAAGCCAGAGGGCATGGGAGGCTATAGATGTAGTCTCTCAGGTGAATGCCTTGAGAACCCAGACCCTAGGGCAGAGTGTGGGAGGATGAACAGCAGGTCTGAAAGGGCAAACCAAATATTTGTGACAAGCATGGCTCCGTTGAGGGATATCGGGCTGGCTCTTCATTCTCAGCATTTCCCACACCAACCACATGGTCTTTCCTTCATGAGCCTGACCTTTCTCCTGGATTCATTAGTTACTCTGGTTTGTGGTGACTCTATGCTTCATTGTCTTCCCTGACTTCCCCCTCCTGCCGTTCATGGGCACACTTGCATATATCCAAGTCTTTCCCTTCCACTGGGGAGCAAACTGCTAGAGGCAGGGTCCTTGAGCCTGGGCTCAGCAAATGTCCCATGAGTAATAACAGCTAACATTTGGGGGGCACTTGCCATATCAGGCACAGCACTGACCACTTCATTTGGATTGTGTCTTTGAATCTCTCAACACTCCCATGAAGTAGGTCCTGATATTATCCTCATTTTACAGGTTAATAAACTGAGGCTGAGAGAAGTCACCCAAGATCGTATTCTTTTTTTAATTGAAGTGTAATGAACATGCAATGTTAGTTTCACAGTACAGCATTGGTTCAATTCTATACATTAGGCTATGCTCACCACAATAATTGTAGTCCCTGTCTGTCCCCATACAAAGTTATTACAATGTTAGCGACTATATTCTCTGTGGTGCACTTTTCATCCCCATGACTTATTTTGTAACTGGAAGTTAGTACTTCGTAATCCCTTATTTCACTCACTGCCCGACCCACCTCCTTTCTGGCACCCCGCCCTCCCCCCACCCCACGCCAGTTCTCTGTAAGTAAGAGTCTGTTTGTCTTGTTTTTTAAGATTCCACATATAAGTGAGATCATGTGGCCTTTGTTTTTCTATCTGACTTATTTCATGTAGCACAGTACCCTCTAGTTCCATCCAGGTCATCACAAATGGTAAGATCTCATTCTTTTTTATGGCTGAATAATATTCCATTGCATATATACTACTTCTTTATCCATTCATCCGTGGGCACAGGTTCCATACCAGGATCACATTTTTTTTTTTTTAAAGATTTTACTTCTTTAACAGATCACAAGTAGGCAGAGAAGCAGGCAGAGAGAGGAAGGGAAGCAGGCTCCCCACTGAGCAGAGAGCCCGACTCAGGGCTCAATCCCAGGACCCTGAGATCATGACCTGAGCCGAAGACAGGCTGTAACCCACTGAGCTACCCAGGCACCCCCCAAGATCACATTCTTAAAAGAGAACATCTGGCATGGAAGCCTGCCCACAAGCACTATGACCCTCCCTCTGCCATCCCTGTTCGAGGTTGAATGGATCACCCACAGGGATAGCACAGTGCTCCAGTGTTGATTTAAAAAAATAAATAAAAAGTCAAATGTTGGTCAAACAACATAATTCAGAGAAAGCAAGGTCTGATGCTAGGGCTTGAATTTGCTGCTGAATTATAGAGGAAAGAAGGGGGGAAAGGAGGATATGCCAGGCAAGGAGGCCAGTGAACATCTGGGAGGGGCTGCAGTTTGTGGGCTTGGGTAGAGAAGACCTTGACCAGATCAGAGAATAAATATTTGGAACCAGTAGGAGAAGATTGAGGAGGATGGAGAAAACCTAGATTACAGAAAGCTTCAGAGTCCATGGGTCTGGTGAACCTCCCTGTGGAAGAAAGGAAAAGTGGAGTTTCAGGAAGATGAGCCTATCCCTTGGAGAATGAGTAGGACAGACTAGAAGCAGAGGATGATGGGCTGCTGGAGGAATCGGCTGGAGAGTGGTTCTAATGGTTCACCAATGGATCCGTGGACCAGAGCAAGGGGATGGAAATGAGGAATGAGCAGAGGATACAAGAAACATGTCAAAACAAATGGTCCACAGCACTTGCCCACTGATTGCTGCGCAGATGGAAGGGGCTTGACCCTCAGTTAAAATGACTCCAGTTTCTGGCCTTTGCCACTGGTCTTGCCATTGACAGAGCAGCTGGAGTAGGATGGCAGAGAAGGGAGAAAATAAGCTCAATGTTAGACCTCTTGAATTTGATGTGAGGGCCTAACTGACCTGTCAGTCCCTCCCAATTTTGCCAATTTAGAGATCTAACCTCAGCGAACTAAAAGGGGCCCGAGCTATGGGACAGATATCGTTCTTTCATTTCTATTGTTATGATTTTCCAGGATTCTGGCTTCTAAAAAAACAAAAAAACTTTTGTTTCTTAATTTTGTGCCGTTTTGGTTTTGCTCTCTATTAATTTGCTGTACACATCTAGCCCCTGAACACATCCAGGCCTGCTGCGATGTGTGTGCTGGGGCGGGAAGCAGGGTATAGCTTCGGGTATCGTAACACACCAGGGTACCGAAGCCCTGTGATTCAGGATCAGCACACTGCGGCTCTAATTGATAATATTTTCTACTTCACAGTAGCTGAGCTGAATTGCACAGACTTAGAGGAGTAAATGAAACAAGTGTTTTATGGAACAACAGTCAAACCATTTAAATCTATAACTACTATGCTTATGTTTCCTGCTTCCTTGTTTCTACAATGGAACATAAATGGTATCTATGAACCACACGGTCATTTCCTTTTATGTTTGCAAATAACACCACAGATGATATTATATCCTTGCTCTAGCTCCTAGGAGACCTAAAAGGCTAAGTTGGCAAAACAGGAAAGCTTAATCATTTATAAGGATGTAAACAACCAATTTCCCCCACTACCCCTAGTCCCCAAATGCTAGAATATGGAAGGAATTCATAGAAACCGGAAATACTGATTTTGGGTTTTTTTCCTGGCCACGGAGACAAGATTGAAAAATTACACAGTTGGGGTTTTTTTTTCCTTTTACTAGAAAGAACAGATACTTCTCTGAATTGCCTATAAAGTTTTGTCACCCCTAAAGTAATGTAAATGAACCCAAAGTTTAATCTTTAAAATTAGAATTATGAATAAAAGTGCTCCTAGAGTTTGACCTTGAAAACACTGCGAAGTATTTGTAGCTTATTTTAAAATGTATTCTAAGAATGGAGACTAAGGGGAAGGCAGACATTTGCAGGCACTCAGGTAGTTTAGAACAGAACAGGAGCATAAATGTAGGACTGTAAAAAAATGGCAGGAAAATTTTTCACTCATAAAAACAGGTAAAGAGGAAGGAGCTGCAGATCTGTCTGACAAATCTGTTCTAGTAATCGGCCTTTCTTCTTCTAAAATACGGTGCTCTACCACCTTTGTAAATTACCTTCCTTGAGACTCCGCTGATTTGGTTGGTCGTGCTTTAATGCAGCAACACTGCTCCGATAGGAAGGGCTCGTTGTCCTGGTGTGATGCACTAGCACTCTCTTTCACTCTCAAAAGCATGTGCATTTGGGCAAGACACGGTCACCTGAACAGAAGTGTCATGGTGCCATGTGTGAGATCCAGAGCTCGTTATCAAATGTCATGTGTTCCTAAAGTATTTGCTTTATATACTGTTTACCTCCTCTGTGCCAGCACTGAGAGAGAAATGAAGATACTGTCCTTCTATACGGATGGCCACCTGCAGCTTACATCATACAATGTGAAAAGTGCCCTATAATGACCGTGAACCTTCCATAAGCACATTTTTTTTTAGCTCTTTCCTGAGTAAGAATGGTAGATTTGTCAACCAAATATGTTGCTGTTGGGTTAGCCAGAACTGTATTATGGTGACATGGGCACTTTGTTCTCTTGTTTTCTTTTTTTTTTTTTTTAATTTTATTTTTAATGTTTTTAGAAGGTGTTATTGGGAGGGAGGGGCAGAGGGAGAAAAATCTCAAGCAGACTCCCCATTAAGTGCAGGGCCCATTGCCTCAGGGTGATCTCCTGACTGTGAGCTCATGACCTGAGGCAAAATCAAGAGTCAGCCGCTTAACCGATTGAGCCACCCAGGCACCCCTTGTTTTCTTGCGTTCATAGTGAATGGTTCTGGTATTTCCCTCTTCCATAGAGTAGTTTCTCTCCAGCAGGGGTTTTGAGATTTGGGATTTTTCCATTTGCCCAGGGAGAGGGGGAAACACCCTGAGTGATTTGTTGTCCCAGTGCCTGGATTCAAATTCTGGCTCCATAAAAGTCATGGCTGATTGGGCTTGGGTTCCTTATTTCTTCCCTTTTATTCCTCAGTGTCTGTCTAATAAAAATAGGGTAATTAGTGCCTACTTCATAGTGTTGTCAAGATTAAAAGAGCTAATGCATGTAAGGACTGAGAATAGTGTTGATATATGTCATGAGCATTCCTTATGCTTTAGCTATTATATTATTTTTTAAGTTCTTAGTTTATTAATGTTCTCATAAAAAATCTGCACCATCACCACAGATAAAGTCACTGCAGAATCTTTAGTCCTTCCATTGTCCAATCTCAGCTCACTTTATTTGTTTGTTTGTTTATTTATTTGACTTTTGCCAGCAACAACATTGGCTTTTACAGTCCTGCTGACTTTCTTTATTCTGTTCTTGCATTCCTTTTGCTGTTTTCTTGACCTCTTTTTCTTCTCATGTAGGCCCTGTCTTGCAAGTCTATGTTTGGGTTCGTTTTTCTTTGCATAATCCAAGATATCCTAAATCATGCCAAAGCCAGTTGTCTTGCCACTGCCAAAATGGGTTCTGCCTCTGAATGCAAAGAGGACATCCAGTGTGGTCCTGTCCATTTTTGGCTAGTTTTTCCCGAATTTCTGTCTTAAGTACTATTGCCTCTCCAGGGTAAAGAACATCAATTTGTTTCTGCTGAAGTGGTCAGTTGGTCATGAACTTCCTAGTCCAAATAGTTACTGTGTGGTTCATGATGGCGGCTGAGTTTCAAGCAGCCAGGGAGGAAGAGAGCTTAGATGTTATTTAAACACACCCCCATCCCCACGCCAGCTCAGTATCCTTCACTTGCAGTGGGGAGGAAAAAGTTAAGAATCACTGCTTTAAAGATGAAAGCATGGTGTGAACAGAGCAATGACACGTTATCTGCTCAGGCTGGACTATGAGATGAAGATTCCCCCGACACAGAAAGGAGAAGGTATTAGATAGTACTCAGTGTTTTGCTCAGATTTACGAAAATGAGGGATCTAGTGTGACAGATGCTAAATTCTATTCAGTGAGAGCTGGTTTGAAATCTCTACTGCAAGGATCACAAAGAAGCAGAATATTTCTTAAATGGAAGAAGGATTACTTACTGGGGAGAGTTTTTAATGCTGACAAGTCTGCTTTGTTTTAGAAGCAGATTCATTTCAGGATGTTTACATATTTTCACTTATTTAATGCTACTTCTAACATTTTCTCCACAAGTCCCAGGATGGTAGCACCCATAACTGTCCAGAAATCACTTCTGTATAAAATTGGCTTTTTGTTTATACATTTATTTCTTAAAACCATATTTTTTTTTTGTACCCGCTGAAAGGAAACCAATCACCTTGAAAGATAAACTGATTCCAGGCGTGTGGCAGGAAATTAAGAGGAGTCTGGGACATCTTGCTCTGCTGGAAAGCAAGGAAGCGATCAGGAATAATGGGTCAGGTCAGAAAGACATGGAAACCGCCCAGGGCAAGATACTGGTGGAAGAATGAAAAAGAAAGAAAAAAGGATTGAGAGGTTGTTTAATCTGGGTGACACATGTGTGGGGTTCATCTTATTATTTCTTGTTTTCATTTGTATTGTTCATCATAAAACAAACACATCATTTAGACCTTCTTTAATGCAAAGTAACCCCTATGCATTTTCCATAAAACTAGACAACACAAATGAATAAAATAAAAAGCACTGATAAGTCTATCACTCGGAGATAATTACTGAACTACTATTAATAACTTCTTGTAATGCTTTCTTGACATTCTTTGCAGCATATGCAAATTTTAAAAAATGAACTTCTTCTCCTTTAACTTCTACTTTCCATGGCCTGAAAGCACCACTTGGATTACATAATCCATTACCCTGTTTTCTAATCTGCGAGGGCTTTCCATGCTTATTGAATATAGCTCGGGCTCCTTGATATCAAGGTCTTCCAACATTCTTTCCAGAATTCTGTCTACCCCCTTGTCTCCATAAACCCTGTGCCCCAGCTGTACTAGATAACCTACATTTCAGCTCAGATGGGATTCTGTATAGATATTCTCACTTATAATCTGAATGAACACTCAAGACCTTTACAATAAAATATTTTGGGATTTCATGGTTTAGGACTCTTGATACAACTAGCAACTTGTCCCAGCACAGAACCTAATTTTTGTGAAAAGGCCAAGCTGTTACATAAGCATTTTGCCGAGATCCAGGAAAAGAAACCAAGAGCATGCAGTTCAGCCTGGAAGGGATGATTGAAAACTTAAAAAAAGTGGGAGAATCTGCCTCCACAGGTCTTAATGCTTCTGTGATATTTGTTTCTGCTCTGCGGTGAGGGAAGGAGTGATAGCAGGCCCCTCATTTAGCTGAATGCAGGGAGCATGAAGTTCCCCAAAAATCCTAGCATCACATTCTTCTAGATTTAGAAATTTTGGTCCCTTGAATAAGCCTGTGCTTTGTTCAACTACAATGTATTCACAGCGCTCTACCTCTGCCGCTGTGAAAGGTAATAATTTGGTAATCAAAAGTATAACTCCGATGTTTCTAAACATCAATTCTGTACATCAATTATTTTGTGTAGTTTTTTTAATAACTGGAAAGATTCTTACTCATGATAGATGACTATTATCATCTCATTTATTTTGATCTTCTAAAAAAGTAGCCTTTCCCCTCCGCAGCTCATACCATTATGGGTGGTCAAGACTAGGATCCAAATGAAAAACTATTCCTAAGTTTCTTCCATATTCTATCCCAGGTGCTTCCTAATACTTTGTATCAAAATATATGATCCTCAGCAAAGATGACTTCAAAAATAGAATATTTGTCCCTATATATGAGTTGTAGGATGGAGAAAAAGAGGGCTAGTTAAACTTGTGTTCCCCAAGCCTAAGAAATCCCATCATGGTAAAATTCCCTTGTATTGTAGAGCCTTAGTTAGTAGAAGGGAATGGAAAATTATTTTCTTATATTTAATTGTTCAGTTACTTAAGGATTGATGCAAAAGGTGTATTTCAATTTATATTGTTGAAAATGGCTCAAATTCATTTCCCTGCATTACTAGGCAGTAGGTGATTTTTAGCTCCTCCACATTTAAAATGTTATGAGTCTATGAACCTTTCTCTCTGATAACTATGGCTTTTTGGTCTCATGGTCACTACTCAGAACTGTTCTCAATGTAATGCATCATTGCTGTAGTGATTGTTAAGGGAATGGATAAAATCTCTTAGGCTTAGGATATCCCAAGCAGTTAGTTGGATTTTATTATTTTTTTTTTTTTTAAGAATACCCAGAACCTATTGTCTTGGGCTTTATTCTCTCTCTTAATTGTGGCAAACATACAGAACTAGATGACAAGGCCAGTACATTATGTTTTCATGCACCTGGGCAGCTCTGTTGGTTAAACGTTTGCCTTTGGCTCAGGTCCTGATTCTGGGATGGAGCCCCACATCAGGCTCTCTGTTCCATAGGAGCTGGCTTCTCCTTCTGCTTCTCCCCCACTTCTTGTGCATGCGTGCACATGACCTACTCTCGTAGCAACTTTCAAATTCACAGTACAGCATTGTTAATTATTGTCACCACGCTCTATGTTAGACCCCTAGAACTTACTTATAACTGGAAGTTTGAGACTTTGACCATGTTCACTCATTTCCTCCTCTCCCGCTCTGACTTCTGGCAAACACCAATGTCTTCTGTTTCCATGAGCTGGGTTTTCTTAGATTCCATATATAAGTGAGATCATATAGTATTTGTCTTTCTATCTGACTGACCTACTAAAATCAACCAATTTGACACTAGTACGTTCAAAACTGAATTCTTGAGGGGCACATGGGTGGCTCAGTGGGTTAAAGCCTTTGCCTTCGGCTCAGGTCATGATCCCAGGGTCCTGGGATCGAGCCCCGCATCGGCCTCTCTGCTCAGCAGGAAGCCTGCTTCCCTTCCTCTCTCTGCCTGTCTCTCTGTCTACTTGTAATCTCTGTCTGTCAAATAAATAAATAAAATCTTTTAAAAAAAAAAAACAATTCTTGAGAATGTTTCAGGTTTTACTACCTGTTTACCTTGGCTATTGCTTTATCAATATTCTCTAAAACTGTGTTTAAATTCCCTTTAACGTAACTTCCTTTTCGTATACATTAACCTCCCAGAAAGATAAACATGGACTAGAACACTTCCTGTAGAACAAAGACCCCAATTCTAGAAATTAGCTGAACCCCAAGTCTCTCCAAAAACTGTTGATGAAATTTCTGCCAATAGGTTTTGTTCTAGTAGTTTTTTTTTTTTTAAAGTCCGCTTTTAAAATACAATTCAACAGAAAGCAAACCTTTTTTTTTTTTTTTTAAGATTTTATTTGTCAGAGAGAGTATACACAAGCAGGCAGAGAGGCAGGCAGAGAGAGAGGAGGAAGCAGGCTCCCTGCCAAGCAAGGAGCCCAATGCAGGACTCCATCCCAGGACCCCAGGATCATGACCTGAGCCGAAGGCAGCGGCTTAACCAACTGAGCCACCCAGGCGTCCCAAAACTATTTCTTATCTAAAATCATTAGAAGCACAATACTGGCTCCTATAGAGAATTGTTGAATTGTCCAAGTGACTTCTAACCCATCTTTAGCTTTGGATAAGTAAAATGTTAGTGTTTTATATACATATAAAGGGTATATATACACACATGTGTGTGTTTTCACAAAATGTTGATTCACCCATCATCTCCTCTAAAGACCGTAAGCATTAGGTAAGGTTTAATTTCTGGTCAGCATAGTCTAGCTCCAAGAACCAGAAAATTCTCTAGGCCAGGTATCTCATGCCCTAAATCGTTTGGTATTTTCAGCTCAGGTTAATCTTTTAAAACCAAACTGGTGCTCAAATGAGATTCCCGACTGGTAAACTGGATTTGGGAGTTTTATTTATCCAGCCTACTCTGTTTAAGACATGGGCGAGGCCATGTGGGCCATGCAGAAGGGCAGGTCTTGATTACTTTTCTTTCTCCTCCTCTTCCCTCCCCTCTCCATAGTCCTTCTTTTTGCTCCTCTTCCTACTTTGCTTTGAACATAGAACCCAAACCCCTGTGTAGTCGAAAATCTGTATATAACCTTTGACTCCCCTAAAACTTAACTACCAATCGTCTACTCTTGACTGGAAGCCTTGCCCAATAACAGTTGTTTAACACATTCTGTATATTGTATGCATGATGAACTGTATTCTTAGAATAAAGTAAGCTGGAGAAAACATGTGAAGAAAATCATATCCAAAGAATACAAAAATACTAATTTGAAGGATACATGCACCCCAATGTTTATAGCAACATTATCTACAATTTCCAAATAGACACATATACCATGTGTCCGTTGACTCATGAGTGGATAAAGATGTGAGGTGTGTGTATAATGGTGTGTATATATGGTATAATGATATATACATGTATATATATATATATATATATACACACCATATATATAGTGGTATACATATATATACCATTATACACACACACACATACACATGGTATATATATATATACACTATTATACACACACACACACACACACACACAAATTGAATATTACTCAGCCATAAAAAAAGAATGAAATCTTGCCATTTGCAATGACTTGGATGGCGCTAGAATGTATTATGCTAAACGAAACAAGTCAGAGAAAGACAAATATCATATGATTTCACTCATGTGGAATTTAAGAAACAGAACAAATGATAATGGGGTAGGGGGCGGGGAAGAGAAGCAAACCGAGAAACTCTTAACTGTAGAGAACAAACTGATGGTTACCAGAGGGGGCGGGTAGAGGATGGGTGAAATGGGTGATAGAGATTAAGGAGGGCACTTGCTGTGCTGAGCACAGGGTATTGTACGGAAGTGTTGAATCACTATATTGCACACCTGAAACTAATATTACACTGTTAACTAACTGGAATTAAAAGCTTAGAGAGGGCGCCTGGATGGCTCAGTGGGTTAAGCTGCTGCCTTCGGCTCGGGTCATGATCTCAGGGTCCTGGGATCAAACCCCACATCGGGCTCTCTGCTCAGCAGGGAGCCTGCTTCCCTCTCACTCTCTCTGCCTGCCTCTCTGCCTACTTGTGATCTCTCTCTCTCTGTGTCAAATAAATAAATAAAATCTTTAAAAAAAAAATAAAAGCTTAGAGAAAATACATTTATAGCAGTGTATTGTCTTTATAAAAAAATCTGCATGTAAGTGGATTTGCACAGTTCAAACCTGTGTTATTTGAGGGTCAACCATCCTTGGTAAAAATAATTCATGATGCAAAAGGGTATTTAGCAGAAAAACATTTTCCCTTTCAGTCTCCTAGTCCCACAGCCCAGAGACAACCACAGCCATTAATTTCTTGCAGATCTTCCAGAGGACACAGGCATATACATGTCCATGCAAATATCCACCATACCCCTTTTTAAATTCAAATAGGAGCAAACACATCAGTACTTTAAAAAAAATCTGTCTTAAGGATCTTCCCACATCAGCCTATGAAGCTCTACCTCATTCTGCACAGTATTCTGTTGAATGTATATATCACAGTTCATTTAACCGGCCTCTATTCTAGACATTTTAACCAACTGAGCCACCCAGGCGTCCCTTATTCTAGACATTTTATACCACATACAATCTGCAAAATACTAGCTAGTACATAAGTCTTTGGAAATTCCTAGTAGAGTTGAATTGAAAATTTTAAAATTTTGGTGCTGGCATATTACTCACCAAAGAAGTGTACCAATTTATAGTCTTGTCTCAACACAACAACACAACTCAAACTTTTTGATCCTTGACAATCTGTTGCATGAAAAATGGAATTTTATTGTTATTTAAAAATTAACCTTTTTTTTTGTATGTTTAAAGACTAGCTTGTTCTCCTATAACTTAGACTGTCTTTCCACTGGACTATTTTGTTTTGTTTTGCTTGCTTACTAATTTATAAGAACTTTTGGTATAAGAAGGAAATTTGATTTTGTCAACAAATACTGTATTTGTTCCAAGACTGTCATTTGCTTTTAAACTTTGTCTATGGTAATTGTTTTGTCATGTTCTGTCATTCAAAGTCTTTTGTAGTCAAATTTAAGAATCTTCCACATTGTTTGTGTTTTTATAAGAAAGGCCTTCTTTCTCCAATATTATAAAGTTTACCATCTTTTACTCTAATACTAGCTGAACATTTGTATTATTAAATATCTGATCACCTGAAATTTAAATTCAGGTAAGGAATATGGCAGGGATCAAGGATCAACATTTATTTTTTTTAGATGGCCGGTCATTTGTTTGGTAACTGTTGAATAATCCAGCATTTCCTCATTGATAGAAAGTGTTCATTTAAAAGAAAACTTGTTTATTGGTATGTAACTTATATGGTAAGGTATATCATCTTAAGTATACAGCTAGATTGTTTCTACAGATGTTGATAACCCTTTAAAGCACAACCCATATTAAGATCTAGAACATTGCCAGGGCCTCAGAATATTCTCTGTGCTCCCTTCAGTCAATACTCTCTCAAAGGTAATCATAATCCTGACTTTAATCGCAATATATTAGTTTGACCTATTCTTGAAATTCGTATCAGTAGAATCTGATAGTATGTAATTTTGTGTCTGGCTTCTTTTGCTTGATATTACGGCTATGACATTCACCCATTTTGCTGTGTGCAGATGAATTTTATTCTTACATTGTTGTGTAGTATTCTAAGAGTGTACCAAGATCTATGTAGCTATTCTAATCTTAATGGAATTTGGGTTGTTTCCAGTTTGGGACCATTATGAATAATTCTTGAATAGATCTTCTGGAGGACATATGTACTCATTTCTTTTGGGTATCTACCTAGGAGTAGAATTGTTGAATCCTAGCATAGACATTTGCTAACTTTAATAGAAACAGCCAACTTACCAAAGTGGTTGAACCAGTTCATATTCTCATTGGCAGCGTATGGGAATGTCCACCTGTCTGGCTTTTTTTGCCAACACTTAATAGGGTCAGTCTTTTTCATTTTAATCGTTCTGATGCAGTTGTGATAGAGATCACTATTTCTTCTTATTTTTTAAAGATTTTATTTATTCATTTGACAGAGATCACAAGTAGGCAGGGGGAGAGAGAGAGGAGGAAGCAGGCTCCCTGCTAAGCAGAGAGCCCGATGTGGGGCTCGATCCCAGGACCCTGAGATCATGACCTGAGCCGAAGGCAGAGGCTTTAACCCACTGAGCCACCCAGGCGCCCCAAGATCACTATTTCTTAATCTGAGTATTTTGACATTTTGTTCCACTGTGAAAATGTCTTAGAATGACCACCATGGCAGAGGAAAGGAGGCTAGATATGCAGTAAAAATATCTGAGTTGAACTTTTGACTCACACTTGATGTGGAGAAACGTGGGGGTACCCAGAGTAACCTGACTCATTAGTATATGGGAATACGATGATGTCTGCTTCATAGGATTACTGCAAAAATTGAATTGCTGTTTTAAAATTATTAGGAAGATTAAGTGATCGAGTTTAGTTAATAGATCTGAAAGAATTTTGAAGGGAAAGCGCTCAAAGTATTTATTGAGATCCTACTAACCCGGGATAAATTACTGAACTAAACAAAGGTTTCTGTCTTCCTGGAACTTATATTCAAAGATCGAGACAGACAAAAAAATAATATATAATAATTATTATGTCTATAAGAAAGTGATAAATGCTATGGATAAAGAAAAGATAAAGCAGAGTGAAGAGGTCCAAGAGGTAAGAGCATGTTGCATTTTTAGAAAGGAAGGTAAAGTAGAGCACATTGAGAAGGCACATTTGAGTCAATGCCAAGTGGAGGTGAGAGAATGAGCCACACAGGTATCTGGTGGAAGGGTGTTCTGGGGGGGGTGGTGGTTGAGACAGTGTGTTGAGGCAAGAGCATGTCTGACATGTTGAAAGAATTGCAAGGCCAGCATAGTTGGAGTGGAGACAAATGGGTCAATAGGGGGCAGTAGGAAAAGAGATCAGAGAGCTAACTGGGTGATGGTGGTCCTGCTGGTCATTGTAGAACATTGTAGAACAATGGCTTTTTAAAAAAATTATTATTATTCTGAGTAAAATGGGAATACAGTTGGTATTGAGCAAGGAGTAACATGATCTCATTTATTTTTTTAAAGGATCTGTGACCGCACTAAACCAGCTCTGCTGCTATAACAAAATGCCATAGAGTGGTGACTTAAACAACAGAAATTAATTTTCCATAGATCTAGGAACTGGCAGTTGAAGATCAGGGTGTTAGCATGGATGGATTCTGTTGAGAGCGTTTTTCTCTCTTCCTGGCTTGCAGGCTGCTACCTCCTTGCTGTGGGGAAGCAGAGAAGAGATGGCTCTTCTCAGGTCATTAATCTTATTGAAGTAGGGTCCCATGCTTGTGACCTTATTTAACCGTAATTCCCTCCTTATAGATCCTGGCTCCAAATACAGTCATACTGGGGGTTAGGGCTTCAACATACAAATTTGGGTGGGGGAGATACAATTCAGTCCGCAGTAGCTTGTAACTCAAAATTTTTAATCTCGGGGTGCCTGGGTGGCTCAGTGGGTTAAAGCCTCTGCTTTCGGCTCAGGTCATGATCCCAGGGTCCTGGGATCGAGCCCCACATCAGGCTCTCTGATCCGCGGAGAGCCTGCTTCCTCCTCTCTCTCCCTGCCTGCCTCTCTTGCCTACTTGTAATCTCTGTCTGTCAAATAAATAAAATCTTTAAAAAAAATTTTTTTAATCTCAACATTCTCAAACACACCAAAGTTGAAAAGATTGCCTTCAAAATTAGCCATGTAATGATCATATTAATGGTTCTGAAGGTTTGCTATTGATGTAATTACTTCCTCTGTTTTTCCTATTTGCGCCTATCAAACTCTGAATGGACAATATTTGCTTATATCGATTTACTTGAGATATAATTGTCATATGACAGTTCCAGGTGTACAACATAATAATTGGATCTTTGTATGTTTTGCAAAATGATTGCCACAATAAGTCTAGCTAACATCCAGCACCACACATGGTTATAATTTTCTTTTTCTTGTGATGAAAACTTTTAGATTCTACTCTTAGCAAATGGCTCTTCCATATTTAAATGGGCCAAGATTAACGTGAGGTTCTAAAGCCCAGAAGCACCTCCTTGAAACCCATTTTATCTAGAATGTTGCCCTGCTTCTGGAACAAAACTTCTTCACTCCAGATCCAACAAGGTCACACTCCATTTTTGAATGCAAAATATAGACTTTATTTAGATACTCTTGTTAAGTGTAAGAGAAGCCACAGTACCCAGACTTTGAATGGGGTGTGTTTTATTTTAAGCTCATGCAGTGTGTTTCCAATCATTTTTACTGTGAAATTTGGGAGTGTGCATTTGGAAGCACTTCACCTAAGTTTAGCCAAGTAAATGAGAATTTTCCTTCTGTTGACGAAAGGGAGTTTCACATTGTGCTTTGTATTAGAATCCGTGAAAGGCACTGTTTATTTGCATCTAATCTGCACTGAGAAGACTCAAGGGCCCGAAGTTTTCCAACTAGTCAACAAAACTAAAGATTTTGTATGGAGTGAAGCTCTTTTAAAGCAAAGTTTGTGAGTTCCTTTGTAAGACAGGAAACAAATTCTACTTCTTACAACAACACATCCTGTAGATTAAAAGAACAGTATGTTGTTTCAGAAACTTCAAGGTCATCGTATACCTATAGTATACTTCGAGTAGATGTTACTTTCTTAAGAGATTAAAGAAAAACCTTGAACTTAGCATTCCATCTCTCCAGGCACGCTACTCAATAAACAGCAAAAGAAAGAACCTGTATAAATATAAACTTAAGCATTTTCTGCACTTTTAATTTTCTAAGTTCCTCCCTCTCACTGGGAAGGGACATTTCAACAAAGCAATTACATTTCACAAAGCTTCTCATTAGATACAATTGTAACATATTTCTTTAACTGTGATCAGTCTCAGAAATTAAAACTATAATTTCTGATTTCCACAGTGCACTTGATAAATTTTCATTTTCATTGTTTCTACCCTGGTTCATGGCACTGAGCTTTCTCAGTGGGTTCCTGTTCCAGGTTTTTATCTGGCTTCCCTGATTCCACTGTCACCCTCTTCCTTCTCCATGGAGCCATCAGAACCATCAGTCTAAAATGTCAATCAGATTCTACCACTCCTCTCCTGAAAACTTCATAGTGACTAAGGTCTCTGTCAGCCTGGAATATTCAGGTCTCCAGTCTTTACCTGGCTCCGTTGTCCTTGGCATTCATGTCTCAGCAAAACTGTCAGTTTCTAAGCAGATCTCCTTCGTGATTTCCATCTGATGTAACCTGTGTCTTCTACTAAATACTCACCATTTCATTGTTTCATCTTCTATTTTAATTATAGTACTGTTACTGCTGGAAATTATCTTGATCATTTATTTGCTTTGGGTTTGCTATTGATGGAGTTCAGAATGGGATACCCTAAAATATGGCAGCTTGGGGTACTGAGTATATTAAACTGAAACAGTTTGAGAAAATAGGAAAAGCAGGCAGGTCTCTCTGACCTTCTCCCAGCCCTTCTTCTCTGAAGCAGGTCATAAGACCCTCAGAGGACAGGTGCCTTCTCCATACCTGGAGTAAAAAAGGAGCATCTGGATATCCAGGATGGAGGGATATCAAGAATCGGAGCAAACAGGCTTTGCTGAGTTTCCTGGGTTTACTATTCTCAGCTCATACTCTTTGCCTTATCACATCTTTCCATGACTTTCAACTCTTCATCAAAACCACTCAGGTTTAATAATTTCTTCTGGTCTTTATTTCCTTATGAAGGCTCCTGTGTCACATAAAACTTACATTAAATAAAGTTGTATGCTTTTCTCCTGGTAATGTATCTTTGTCAGTTGAATTTTCAGACCCAGCCAGAAACCCTTACAGGGTGGAGGAAAACTTCTTCCTCCCCTTCACTGTCCTCTTCCCCATGAAACAAGGGACCTTGTAAGTCGGTTCATTGCTGTAAACTAACACCTAAAACAATGCCTGTTTACAATGGGTACTCGCTGTGGTTTTTTTTTTTTTTTTTTTTTTTGAATGAATGTGTACTAACCCCACTAAAGACCAAATACCCAGACCAATGAGGGATGCACGAGTGAATCAGGGATCAGGCCTGCTCTCAAGGATCTTGAGGTCTACTGGAAAAGAAAACACAGAGATAACCTGCTATTAGTTCTGGAGAGGGAAGAGCTGACATCTAGCTTTAGGAAATCAAGGCTGGCCTTGAGTAGGAGATTGTATTTAAGCTGAAAGCTGAAAGATAGGTATTTTGGTATTTTCTATTTCATTCAATGTTCTCTTTGTCCTGCTTTGTTAGATGAACTTGACATCTGACTGCTTAACTAACCCCCCTTTCAAAGCATGCTGGCACTGCACTTGGTTTTGAATGTTTCTATTGTTCTGTGAATTTGGGCTGGATTCATTTGGTCATTTGCAGGTAAGGGTGCCCATGTGCAAAAATGCATGTTTATGTATGAAACATATAAAGTAATACAGATTTTAGGCAATAAATTAGTTTGTTTAACTGAAATAAAATCTTCCTTGTAACTGCTTTTATAATTGAGCATATCTTAGCATTAGCATACAAATTAGCCCGTAGACATAGGCAAATAAAAATGCTAATAAAATGTAAAGATACAATAGCAATTAATACTGAATTCGGTTAGGTTATTAATGTTAGACTACATTTCCATAATATAGATAAATATGGACATTTTTGTCCAAACATGAAAGATTTTGTTTATCAGAATTTTTAAAATTCAAGATAATTGTATTACATAATCTGTGGGAAGAAAAACAGGATGAATGTTCTTCTCTTCTGCAGGGAAGGCAAAATATTTGTTCTGTCGGTATACTCTACTTCTCCCCAACCCTTCTGCCACCATTAATACTTGAGAACGACCTCATCTCAATAATGATTTGATTTACTATTACTAGCGATTCAAGCTTCCATGAAAGAAACTAGGGAGAATTTAGAAATAGATGAAATCAAATACTTCTCCCTACGTGTGCCTTGCTTTGGCACCAAGCCACGCACAGCTCCAGGGGCACGATCCACGTGGACACAGATGTGAGTGATGGTCCCAGGGCTGTCAGCCCACAAACTCTACCACCATACAAGGCACATGGAATTGTACAGAGGAGTAAGCAAGCATGGGTCATTTCAGAAAAATTGGCGATTTATACCTGCCATTCTGAAGTTTTCAAAGTAGAAGGGTTTATTTAACTCTCGTTAGGAGCACTCTGCACCGTATCATAGAACAAAACCAATTCCCCTTGTCATAAGGAATATATACTAGAAGCACATCAATGCAGTCTCTTTGTGGAGGACGCTGTGGATTGCTTACCTAAAAGCCAGTCTTCCCTTCGTATTTGCTAAGAGACATCCCCCACCCCCAAGTTCAGATACTGTGCAGCTGTGCAGTTTGTAAGACACTGGATCTCCTTTTGAGCACCAGAGGGTAAAACTGGGTAAGGGTATTTCATTACTCTTTGCACCTTCGGTGTAGGAAAGGGCATTTGAGCAATTTTACCCAATCAGCTGGAGGGAAAGACTAGCTCAGAGCCTTTGGGGAGAGGTTTCCTTGATTTCCCACCCCCTCCCCAAATGGGGAAAGGAGACAACCACTTCCCTCCTTTCCGTCTTTAGACATTGTGATACTTGTATTGGTGTCTTTACAGCCATCTTGGAACCTAACTTTTGTGGTATGCAGTGTCTTGAAACATATCTATGTTTATCTTATGGATGGTTAGAAGTAGCTCAACGAAACCTTGGAGAATATCAAATTCAATTCTATCATTTATTTTTGTTAAACCAGTTTCCATATTGTTTGGCTTACTAATACTCCGCAGTGCAAATCGTAACTATTAGCCCAACTATTAAGTTTAGAAAGCAGTCATCAACATAGATATAATTTGGTTAGGTGTCATTTTACAGGTAAACACTCATAATGCGACTCTTTTAATTATGCAGTAATTTCCAGAATAGTGTCCTACAGAATTAAATCACTGGCATCGGTAGCTTATTTCTAGAATATTTCAAAATGGAACCTTGGCTGACTAAGATGGGTGAATTTAATACTTAGAGAGTTACAAACTGATGAACAGTGCTTTTTTGCCTTGTCACAAAATAGCACACACTAATTTACTGAATGTTTGCTTTTATGCTAGACCATATGTTAAGCACTTCCTTGACTCAAATAGCTCCATTCAGTTCTCAACAACTCAGGTGAGATTGCTATTCTACCCCTTTCATGGATGAGGAAATGGAGTTTAGGATGGTTAAACAGTTCAGTCAAGATTACAGGGCTAGTAGGAGGAAAAACTGGGATTTGCATTCTGACTCCAGAGCTCAAAATCCTAATCACTGCAGTTTTCTGCCCAAGAGTCAAGATAACTCCTCCTTGGTTGAGGCATGTGGTACACACTATTGGGTGCCTACTTGATACCTATTCTTTCTCCTCTCAAACAGAACCTCTATTTTGTTTGGGGTGACTCAGGATCAATTTAATGAACGGTGGCAATCTCATTTGCTTTTTGCCACTGGGCTGCAGTGGGCATGTGACCATTGTCTGGCTAATAAGGGAGATTCTACTGGTTGGGGTAGAAGGTGGAGTCTGGGAAAGGTTTTATCCTTCGTAAAAATGGGAGGAGCACTGCCTTTGCTTCCCTTCCAGCTTGTACAGTGACCTCTGAGGATGTCCTGTCTGGAGCTGTGGCAGCCATATTGCAATCAAGCAGTGATAAGCTTGGAGATAGAAGCCAACAGGCATAGGATGGTAGACAACAGGCACAAAAAGAACTTGGGTCCTTAGTGACATGATTGTGCTTCTAAACGAACCAAGGCTACTTAACATCTGAACCTTGTGTTAAAGATAGAATAAATGATCTTAGGCTTTAAGCTGTTAATTATTTTGTTCTTCCTAGCCAAATGTATCCTAATGGATACAATCTGGGCAGGAAAAGACATTTTCTCAGAGGTGCTGTGAAAGTAGATGATGTGGAGGTTATCAAGATGTCACCCAGGAATCTGTTAGTATAGGCAATACTTCAGAAAAAAAACAAAACAAAACTCCATCTTTCTCTCAGATATGGGTATAGCTGAGCAATCCACATGTTTGTGCTGGATATTTCCCCCTTTTCTCTCCAGATGCAGGGTTTCCTCTCCCTTGTGTGTCTGACTGAGATGGATTGCAGCAAAGGGTTCTCTTGCCCTTTGGCTTCTGATTGGATTCGGCCACTGGGATGTACCAGCAGGAGACTGGAAGAGGGAGGTGAGTGAGATATAAATCCTCAGCTTCCTTCTTGGGCAATTACTTAGGCTCACTGCATCCTTTGACTGAAGTTCATAGGCTCCTGTCTTGCTGCTGAATTTTGGTTCCTTCCCCTTCTGCAGACCTAGGAGCTTATAGTCCTAGGGTTCCACACTACCCTTGTGGTTTCCTACAGGCTGCCCTCATTTTTGTAAAGTACCATTTGTTTCCTGCTAGGCTCTGATGATGCAATGATGTGAACTAAATCACTGTAGTGGTTGAAACTTGGTCCACTATCTGATATGTGATGAGATTCTGTGGAGTTATTCATAATGTAAATGAGGGCTTTCCTCAACCATTAAAAGGGAGACAGGAAAAAAAAAAAGACAGGAGACTATATAATTAGGAGTCACTCTGCAAAAGTAAAATAAAGTATCATAGCTCAGAGACAAGTTTCTACTTTGAGGACAAGAAATCAAAAGGCTACCTGGAAGAGATGGCATTTGGGCTGAGGATGGATAAGATGTTTAAAAGACAAAAAGACTGGTGAGAGTGTGAGTCAAGTGAGGGAAGAGAGAATGCTCAAGGGTTTTCAAAAAATCACTGCTGGAAGGGACCTAATATGTTCTTTATTCAGGGTTAGTCCTCTCTCCACCTCTTTCACAGTTGAATAAACTTGAAGCCTGAGATTTGGCCAAGGTCAAACAGTAAAAAGGTAGCATGCAGATCTGCTAGTTCCTGGGCTAGTGCTAAGCCTCCACATCACCCTACCTCTTCTCAGGCAGTCTGTGAACTTGTCAGACTCTCCCACTAGACTATGACTTCCTTGACAGCTGTTTTCTTCATCTTTGAACTCCAGTACCTAGCACAATTTCCGAGATAAAGTCATCGTTAACATCACCAGCTAACAAAAGGTAAGCCCCCACCTTCTGTAAGGCACTGTGCGGATATTTTATATGTACCTCATGAAGTCTTCACAACAGCTTGGAGGAGTATAATTATCTCCACTTTCCAGCCAAAGATGCAGCGGCTCAGAGAGGTTATCTATTTGCCCCAGGTCACACAGCAGTATGCAGGACTCTATTTTACCTTCCATCACGGGCGTCCAATAACATTTGTTGAATGAGTGAATGAACAAACAAGAAGCACCCAGAGTGCAGATGATCGGTTGTGCTAGGCCACCCTGGAGACCCCGCCACCTCGGGCGATGGACTCTGCTCAGCATCTCCCTTCCAAAATACACCCTCTCTCGGAAGCGACCCGTGCGGGCTTTGGGGCTCCACCCCCTACTCCGCCCGGCTCTCCAGCCACGCCTCCACCTCGGGGTTCTTTCTGATCTTCCTGTCCGAGTTTTCGCTTGGCTCCAGACGCCGCCCGGAGGGCCTCTCTCGGCCCTGCGACGTGTGGCGGGTTCCATTCCCCTGCCCCTCCCTTCGCCCTCCCTCACTCTTCAAACTTCTTTTTTCCACCCTCTTTAAACTTCACTCATCCTACTGCCCGCCTCCTCCACTCCCACCGACCAATCGGTGGTCATCACTCTCGCCGAGGCTCCGCCCCCTGCCCGCTGGGGGCCAATCCACGGCGAGGGAGTCGAGTGCTGGGGCCCGTTCCCTAGCGCCTGGCTTGTGACGGCAGCGCGCCGGGCGCCGCGCGGCAGGAGGGGGCGGGGCTCTGGGTGAGGGATGGGCGAGGGCGGGGGGGAAGGGAAAAGGGAGGCGGAGGAGGTTGCGGCGGGTTTGAAAGCAGCAGTTTCCTGGCAGCTTGGGCAGGCGTTGGTCTCCGTGCTCCAGCTCTGCAGCGGCTACAGTCGATCCTGCGACGGGTCTACGCGCGCTTCTGCGCACCCCCCGACGGATTTTTCTCGTTCCGGCTTTTGCCCGTTCACCTCCCCGCCCCCCTGCTTCTGTCTTTCCCGCCGCTCCGGCGCGGAGCCCGGGGGCCAGCCGGCGGCCGTGACCCCGCCCGAAACCCCTCTGGAGCCGCCCGGGGACAGTTGCCCTCTCCTTTCTTCAGCCTAGCCCGGGGTGGTCCTCGCCGAGCCCGGCAGCCCCGGGAGCGCAGCCGGGAGGGGCGTCCGAGGGGCGTCTCGGGGCTTGGAGCGGCCCGGCCCCGGCGGGCTGCGGTCGCGGGGGGGTGGGGGGGGCGCCAGAGCGGCGAGGCCCCCTCGTCCGGCTGCACGGGCCGCCGGGCCCCCAGGCTGAGAGGGGGCCGGAGCGGCGCCCCCGCCGCCCGCGCGGGGTCTCCCCCATGGTGCAGCGGGGTTCGGGATGTCGAAGACGCTGAAGAAGAAGAAGCACTGGCTCAGCAAGGTGCAGGAGTGCTCGGTGTCCTGGGCTGGGCCCCCGGGCGACTTGGGCGCCGAGATCCGGGGCGGCGCGGAGCGCGGCGAGTTCCCTTACCTGGGGCGGCTCCGGGAGGAGCCCGGCGGGGGCACCTGCTGCGTCGTCTCGGGCAAGGCGCCCAGCCCTGGGGATGTGCTGCTGGAGGTGAACGGGACGCCTGTCAGCGGGCTCACCAACCGGGACACCCTGGCTGTCATCCGCCACTTCCGAGAGCCCATCCGTCTCAAGACTGTGAAGCCAGGTATGTCGGCCCTGCCTTTTGTCTCGGGGTCTGGGGGCAAGTCGGGGTGGGCGTCCTGGGAGGGGCGGCCAGTCCTTATTGCTTATCGCCCTGGGTAATCGTTTATTTCCAGGGTGCGCGGGACTCCCTGGCGAAGGGGTGGGTGGTGGTGGTGGTGGTGATTCCCAGTTTGCTGATAGGAAAACTGAGCTCTGGCTGGCCGGGGCTGCTCTGCAAGCTGGGTTTCCTAAATTTGTAGCCCCGACTCCTACCGGGAGTTTCTGACCTGAGACGGAAAAAAAAAGGGGGGGGGACAGCCTTTTCCGCTGCTCCCCTTTATGGAGAAGGTCCTCATGATTGTAGCGTATTCTTTGAAACAGTCTTATGCATTTTCTAATCGGGAATGAGGTCTTGTACTATTGAGGCACCTGGTGCCAAGGTTACCACCTAGTGTACCTAGGAGGGCTTAGCGGCTTCTGTGTTTCTTGCACACCAACACCTGGGAGCTGACAGCCTAACTCACTCAGTTCAGGTGGTTTCAGGTGTCTGGGTATGGATGCCGTACAGTAGGTGGTATGTGACCGAGTAGAGTGTTCTTGCGGGGAGCTGTTGAATAGTCTGGGCTTCGAAAGAACTAGGTGCCTCTTCGGAGTAAAATTTTTTCTAAATCTTTGATTTCACACACATTCTGTAGAAGTAGTGGGTAAAACGGACCCCCGTTGCCCTGGTGTCTTTTATGCAAGTCAGGTCTACTGCAAAGCACGTTCCGTTTATGCTTCAAAGCATTGATCAGACTGCGTACAGTGAAATCTGATAGTATGCAATGGTCCTGATGTATTTGTTATCTACAGCATTGTTGGTTCAGCATTGGTTAGAATGTGGCTCTGTTTTCTAAGAGGCTTGTAGGAGAGAGAATTATGATCACAACGTTATTAGAAATCAAACTAGTTTCATTACGTGTGCTCTACTGAATCTATAGTGCATCAAAATATAATGGGCTTTTTAATTGTGACTTGGGCTGGAGCGATCAGTCCATCCCTTCACTGCAAAATGCTAGAAAAATCGGGAGAAAAATTTAACATGTTCTCTCCCTCATATTGTTTTTTCTTTCTCAGCAGCTCACTTTGGAAATCTCTCTTTCATAGTCCATGGGCTTATTGGGAACTGATGGTTTGTGGTGCAATATACATATGTGTGAGTATTGTGGGTGTATACGCACACACTCACATGTCCCTGCAATCTTAAATTAAGATTTTCTTCATGTGGTCTGTTTCATCATATTCATTTTAAGCTTACAGTTTATGTAAGGGCTTCTTTTTTATTGCTAATTTAAAAAACTTTGGCAGACTTTAAACTTTGTTTTCTGTATAGTTTCGCAAATTAAGAAATTCTTAACAAACTTTCAGAGCCATATGTGAAAGGTGGAGGAAAGGTTTTGGGGACTGTAATTTAGTGAGTCAGGCACTGTCTGTAATATGCAAAATACTACATAATACCTGGTTTACTAGTGTAGGTGCCATTTAGTTCAAATCCCATGAGTCAGGGAATAATGAGAACATCTGCATCATAGTGTTTTGATTAGTTGGGGCCATAAATGAGAATGTAACTCTTATTTTCAAAAATAGTTTAAGATTTAATAGATTGAGGAAGTCGATATATACTGAAAGTATTGTGATTCTTTTAGGAGACTGGGAAGATCTTTAATATTAGTCTGATGTGCATGTTATATATTTTCTCAACGTTTATATCAAATTTAAGAAAATAATTCATAGTTTAGAGTGTATTCGGTGATATAGATTAGCTGTGATGAGTAAAAATCATATGCCCCGGGATGGAGTTGACATTTTTATAGTAATAAAATTTTGCCCTCTTGACAACCAGTTACTTTTCTACTTTAAATGTTCAACCAAGGGGCGCCTGGGTGGCTCAGTGGGTTAAAGCCTCTGCCTTCAGCTCAGGTCATGATCCCAGGGCCCTGGGATCAAGCCCCGCATCAGGCTCTCTGCTCAGCGGGGAGCCTGCTTCCGCCCCTCTCTCTGCCTGCCTCTCTGCCTACTTGCGATCTGTCAAATAAATAAATAAAATCTTAAAAAAAAATGTTCAACCAAGAAACAAAGAGGGGAATAATTTATATTAATGGATTTAGCATATTTTCTGATCATTGATAATAAAACTTCTGAATACTACACTTATTTTTTAAAGATATGCTCTGCCTCAGTAATTTCTAAAGGATACCACTGTGTGTCATCTGAGATTCTTATTCTTGTTTCTAAGTAAGTTGTAATTTAAAAATCTTAATTTCTCAAAGGATAGTATTCTTAGTTTTTTAGTATCCTCGTGTTAAGCATTACCTGAAATGGTTTTCTTAAATGGCTTTGTTTAAACAACATTTGTTGTAAAATAGCAAGGTTTTTGCAGGCTAAGTGCAAGACTTCAAATATTAGAAATTAAGGAACTAGAAGAGTTTATTCTTAGAACTTTGGGTGTGATTACAAATCGCATAAATATTATCTCTGGAGGAGACAGGGATTCCATACTGTTAGGCTTAAATTTGAAAAGTATGAAAATACAAAGTAAGGAAGTTTAAAAAGGAATTTGCTCTGCACATTTTTTAAAATCTAAACTTTGTGAGAGAAATGGATTTTCCATTTTAATAAGGAATTGTAAAGTGTACTTTGCACTGTCTCTTATGTCTTGATTAGCACCTCTTTGTAAAACTATGTTCATAACATCATCTAGAAACTAGTACAGTTCAAGAATAAATTTAACATTTCTGTGAGATGTAATAATAGTGCAGAATGGTCTCACATTCATTGTCTTCTGACAAAGTCCATGGCAAAAGGATGAATATGGATCCTTCCTAGTTTTCTCTTTTTTGTCTAGTACATGCTAAGGGGAGCTCAGCCAAAGCCAGCGTCAACACCTGGATGACTTAAGGAAGATTCTTTGTGGCAGTGACCGTCTTCAGCTTTGATTGGGGGTTTTAGTATTTTCTTTTTTCTTTCTTGCAAATTCCATTAAAGATTATAACGGGGGGAAAAAAAACCCCACTTTAAAATATGGTTCTTAATCCTAGGCTTTCTTGAGAGAATTAGGGAATTTCTTATTGGAATCTTATTCTTACTTAGTATTCACGTAATACATAGCAGTCAGTACATACCTGCTTCGAGGACAATCTTTAGTTTCACCTGTTCCTTGGCCCAGCTGGTCACTTATCTTTTTTTTTTTTTTTTTGGTCACCTATATCTTAATTACAAACATTTTCTTTTTTTTCTTCTCTCTTTTCTCTCTCTCTCTCTCTTTTTTTTTTTCTTGTCTGCAAGGAGAAAAGTTCTTAATTGGATTTGATCTTTGTAGTTTCACAGTAGGAAAGGAAGTTGAACTTTGGACCTCTGATGAAATTGTTACATGATCCAGTCCTGTGACCAGGCTTAGTTTCTTTGATTTTATTTCAGAACGTATTTTTAAGCAGTTTCTTTTCTGGTTAATGATAGAAATAGTCCGTTTTGTTCTAAAATTCTCCGGACGATGAATGTTCAGACTTTAATATTCAATTCATATACTTCTTAAAACACATATTTCAGTGGTTGAAAATTATGTGGATTTTATTCCACAGCTTAAGTATTGATACATTAAGTACATGAAATCATTGTCTACTGCTTTATTATGTACACAGTGCTTTCAACTACCTTAAGTCTGCTACTGTATCTAGAGAGGAAAATCATGAGGAACAATGTTACTGTTTAAACAAAAACTAATTTGAAATAGATCTTGTTTAATGCCAATTAATTGTAGGTTAAAGTTTGCCACGGACTCTTTGAGACATTTGATTTATAGGGGAATTTTGTTAAAATGAGCCAATTCCTAGAAATCCATTCCCCATTGGTGAAGAAGCATTACTAGAAGCTTTTGAGTAAGGGTGTTATGTTATGCCAATAATGAATAACTTTATCCCTTTCTTTTAACTTTTGGGTCTTTTTGTCTTTTTGGTTTAATGGGTAATTTGGGACTTGTGAATTTTGTTTAGGTGGTTGTCATATTTGATGAAGGGAAGAGTGAAAGAAGTTAAAATTTAATTGCTAGCTTCCTAGGTTTTTAATACAAAAAACTTTTTTTAACATAGATGCTAGAGATTGGGTGAGGCAGCCTCTTTGTTAGGGAAAACAGCATTAAATTTTGATAAACCTTAAATTGGAAACTTTACTGTCCTCTCAAAATTTGGTAGCAATTTTTTGGGTCTAAAATTGGTCTCAACTCAAGTAACTTCAGGTTTTGGACTTTATTCATTGACACCTTCAGTTCTTGTGAATAATGGGCTTATGTCATAGAAGCTGAAGAAACAATAATTGGCCCTTTTCAGTTTTCAGATCATTTGTTTTGTTAAGTTGAATGTTAAAACTGATTTTCATGGGACATAACTGTGTTCCTGGGGAATATAAATTGTTTTCCTCTGGAGGTTCTGGGAAGTACTTTATAAAACCTTTAAGAGACAAATTTCTCTGTGTGTGTGTGTGTGTGTGTGTGTGTGTCTGTCTGTCTGTGTGTGTTTCTTGGTCTCTAATTTATCTAAATTGATGGTAAAGCAAATCTACATTTGCTCCAGGATCTGACTTGCGAAGTCAGTGCATAATCTTCTCAGGTGAATAGTTTCATAAAATATCTTTACCGTATAACCTCTGAGTGCTTTATAAATTTTGTGAGCACTTAGGAGTTTGGGGAGTGTGTTGTCAGAGAATTTCATTTTTATGAACCACTTTCATATTCATTACCAATTCCAAACTCTACCAATTCTTAAGTCAGTTTTTGGTTGTTTGTGATATGATGAAGGGTAAGGTATGTTTGTGATATAATGAAGACCAGAACTGTGACCCTTTTAATTACATAAGCAGTTCTGTCTCTCCTCTGAATTTTTGAGAAATAATTTCCTTGTAGTACTACATTTTGGCAGAGAGAATGAATGTCCTTTATTTAAAACTGCTCCTAAGGGTAAGATTTTTGGTGGCTCAGAGGCTAGTGTTATGAGAGACGTGTTTGTGCGGGAAGAGTTGTCCTTCTCCTTCAAAGTATGTTATTTAGAATGTTTCCCCCAAAAGGTGCTGATTTTACTTTATAAAGAGAAAAAGTTTGGTTCCTGGCACACGTTCATTCCCTCAACAGCAGTTTGGGGGTGTACCCATGTGAGCTAGCCCTGGTGATATAAAAACAGATATAAAAATGAATCAGTAATGATCTCCATATTCAAGAAGCTCATACTTTAATGGGAGCTTAAGGTTTCATTGGTCAAGAAGACCAGTAGTACGGGGTTTTACCTTTTTCACTCTTCTCCTAGTACTTAAATAAAACTCTTTAGATAAATTTGAGTGTGAATTTTGGTGGAAGCTAGACTAATTAATTGGTTGCCAAGCACACTGTTCTAAAAAGTGGCGTGGGGCTACATCTTAGAGAGGATTTGGGTTCTCAGGTCATTACAAAAAGAGGGAAATCAACTCTAAACACAATTATCTTTTGAAAAGCCCTTAGTTAAATTGCCCTCAAAATACAATCTGGGTTTTAGTCACAGTGTATTTTATACATTGTATTTGTATTATACCATTTGTAGGACTAGAACTTCTTGCTTCTTCTCACGCCCCCTGCACCGCTCCCCCCCCTCCCCCAGCCCCGTCCCTGCTATGTTGGAACCAATTGCTGTGTTTTGGTTGAACACCAAGTGAAATAGTTTTGCTTGCATTAAAGAGTTAAGTTTTTTGTTTTTGTTTTTTTCTTTAATAAAACCCATCTTTTAATTTTAAAAAAATTACCCTCATCTGGGTGTGCATAGTAAATTTGTAGAAGTTAAATGTGCCCATGAGGTGAAAGGAAGCTTTCATTGCTTTTGTGTCTTGGTAGGGTCCTTGCCTTGTGCCCTGATTTTCTGCTTTGGCTGGCAGAGGAGAGAACTGTGAAGAATTTTGAATTTAGCCTGGCTTTGAGAGGTGGATAAGTGTTGGTTGAGTGAAATTCGTATCCTCTCAGTAGTATGTAAGAAGCAGAGGAAGAGACAGACATGGGACAAGAATGTTCAATTCAGGATAATCCATCTCAGTCATGTATATGTATGTGGGTAAAACCTTATTTTGTGTAAATGCACAAAATCTGCATTATAGAATAATTAGAAAATGGAGAATCGTATTGTTTAAATATATAGGTAGTTCTAATATGAATTGCCTAGAAATAATGCTGGTAAAGTGCTTATGGCCATTTCTACCTTCATCCTTATTCAACTTATAATGTAATGAGTATTTTTATTTAACCCATAATGTAGCTGAAATATTACTGGTAGTACTTTGCTTTATGGTAATAGGCTTTCTTGTGTTGCCTTGGAAGCCTAGCCAATTTTATAGGAAAATGCAATTTGCTAATCTAGTAAAAAGAGAACTGGAAATAGATTTCTACCTTAACTCCCCCTTCTCTTTTGTTAGAGTCACAGTTGACTGGCTTCCAGAGAAAAGGGTAGCACCATTATATTTCCATCCCTGCTTCCCCCCACCCCCAACCTTAGCAGTGTGTCCTAACACAGTTTCTCCGCAGTGTTCCCAGGAGCAGCTCTGCCTCCCCCCAATTTCAGTCATTGCCTCATGGCCAGGGGAACATGGATTACATTTTGAGGACCATAATTTGACTTGTGACATAACTAAATAGCTGAGAAAGGACAGATGGTGCTCATAAATTGGAAGGTACCTTGTTTTAGTAACATGCTGGAGATACTGTTTTAGAGACTCAGGAATTTAGAGGGTTAAACTTTTTGCTATAATGTATTTGGAGTTTAGGGTGGTTTTTTTTGTTGTTGTTGTTGAAGATTTTATTTATTTATTTGAGAGAGAGTGAGTGAGAGAGAGCATGAGAGGGGAGAAGGTCAGAGGGAGAAGCAGACTCCCCACGGAACTGGGATCCCGATGCTGGACTCGATTCCTGGACTCCAGGATCACGACCTGAGCCAAAGGCAGATGCTTAACCAATTGAGCCCCCCAGGTGCCCTGGAGTGTAGGATTTTAAAAAATATTATAGAATGCAAATTGGAAGAAAATTTTGCTTCAAATTTGTTAAAATTAGTATCTATTTTATTTGGAGGCTGTCCTGGTCTTGGGTATACATTATGAATAGTACCCGATCTACTTAATTAAAACTTTCTAGCGTCTTAGGTTCTTTACTGGTTTTTTTTTTATATAATTTTAAATACATAATTATTTTTCTTGCTTCCAGGGCGTTTGTGAGTGGGTACCCTCTTTCTCATTGTTGTTCTGATTGGGAATTATATGTGACTATGAAAACTATTGTTTTCCTTTTAAAGAATTTATTTATTTTAGAGAGACAGAGTGAGTGTGTGAGCGGAGGCTGGGGTGGAGGGGAAGCAGATGGAAAGGGAGAGAGAAAATCTCAAGCAGACTCCTCATTGAACTCTAAGCCCAACATGGAGCTCAGTCTCACAACCCTGAGACCGTGACCTGAGCCAAAATCGAGTTGGACCCTTCTCCAGTGGAGCCACCCAGGTGCCCCAGCAAAAATGGGGTTATTTACATACATGTGATGACGTTTAACAGAAATAGCTTTATGGAATGAAAATACTCTGAAAGCGAGGGGGTAAAAGGAAGTATTAATAAATGCTGTAGTTCTGACTTTCATCAAATAGAATTAAGCGAACTTGGCTTTTTTTTTTTTTTTTTTTACCTCTAATAAAATAGCTTAAAAAAAATCCTTTTTAATGGAGTAGCCCCAGAGATCTATTGCTCTTTGGATGTGGTTATCCAGTTTGCAACAGGTATCTGGTGATATGTACGTCAGATCTCATCAGGAAGGGGGAAAAATAATCCCAATTCACATGTCTGTTTCTGTGTTTGTAAGGATTCCATAGCAAGTGACAGAAACTACTGAGGTTAATCTAGGCTAGAAAGTTTATTGGCTTACACACATGAAAACCTACACCTAGGGCTGTAGCAGCTAAATTCAAATTTTAAGTGATGGTTATTGGGACTATCTCTTGGCCCTTTTCCTCAGACTTGGCTTCTTTTTCAGCTCACCTTTCAATGTAGCAAGAAAGGTGGCTCTGAACCACCCACCCCCCAAGTCATATGGAGTCCTTAAAGCTTCTCATCTTTGTTCTGGAGTCCAATAATGAATTTCATGCAGGGACTCTGTGCCCATCTCTTGGACCACTTGTAGAGAGAGGGCAGTGGGGTACTGTGATTGGCCAGGCCTGCATGACACGTCTAGTCTTGCAGTTGAGTATAGAAAGCACAGTGTGATTAATAACTGTCCTAGAACTCCAGGAGATAAGGGATGGGTAGTTCCTCAAAAGATGGGATGCTGGGGAGGCAATACTACAGGAAATGGCTTCTTTTGAAACATTTAATCTCTCCTACTTTGAAACCACCAACAGTACACAGTTGTCATAAAGCTTATCATTTTTTAAAAGCAAATAGTTTACTTAAATATTATAATTTTAAAGTTTTTTTTTTTAAAGATTTTATTTTTACTTATTTGTCAGAGAGAGAGAGCGCGCGCGAGTGAGCACAGGCAGACAGAGTGGCAGGCAGAGGCAGAGGGAGAAGCAGCCTCCCTGCCGAGCAAGGAGCCTTATGTGGGACTCGATCCCAGGACGCTGGGAACATGACCTGAGCCGAAGGCAGCCGCTTAACCAACTGAGCCACCCAGGCGTCCCTATTATAATTTTAAAGTTTTTAATCTAAAAGCTGCTTATATTTAAATGCTTTCTCTTTAAGATATCAACATCTAGGGCTGCCTGGGTGGCTCAGTTGGTTAAGCATCTGACTCTTGATTTCTGCTCAGGTCATTATCTCAGGGTCCTGGGATTGAGCCCTATGTCAGGCTCTTTACCCAGTGGGGAGTCTGCTTGAGATTCTCTGTTTCCTTCTCCTTCTACCCCACCCCTCCTCTCCTGCACATGTGTGTGCACATGCTCTCTCTCTCAAATAAGTAAATCTTAAAAGATATCAACATCTCAGTTTTTTAATGTGTGCAATTAAAAGGTAGGTACTGCTTGAACTTTTTCAGTTTTTTAAAATGTCAAGATTCTCTAAGTCAGTGCTGCTTATTCTTAGGTGGATAGGATGCTTTGGAGGATCATTTAATTATCTTTGCCATTGAGAAAATGATAATCTGTTTAATGTGATTTTTTGAACTTAATATTATTATATCATTTTGAAGATGAAATTCTAAAATAATTGCTTTCCAGGATGTTTTGCTATTCATTCATTCATTTTAAATAGGCTCCATGCCCATTGTGGAGCCTGATGCAGGGCTTGAACTCGTGATCGTGAGATCAAGACCTGAGATAAGATCAAGAGCCTGAGGCTTAACTCAGCCACCCAGGAGCCTCCAGGATGTTTTGCTTTTAAGACAATGGTCTTTTAAATATAAACTGAAGCTGCATTTTTATTGTATTATTTCTAAGCGTTCTCTATTAATACCTTTAAACCATGATCTCATAAAAGTCAAACATAAACTACTTCACTGACTCTCTGAAACACTGCTAAGGGTGTAATGTAGTAGCTGTTTAATCATCTAAAAAGTTATTTGGCAGACACTATAGGATAAAATCTGACCACCTTTGTTTTTTCCTGCCTCCACTGGAGGAAGGTACTTGGAGTAGAGTTGGCAGGTTGAAAGAGAGGGGTGTGTACATTGAATATCTTTTCCCACTTTTTTATATTCTTGATTACTAGATGAATATCTTTAACTCCAATACCATGAAAATAATTTAAAATCAACCTTCAGATTATGTATAACATGCATGGTAGGAGTTTTGAAGTTTGGTTTAGTGTTGTCTGGTAGTTTGTATCTTTAGTGAGGTTTTTTTTTTTTTTTAAGATTTTATTTATTTATTTGACAGAAAGAGAAGGATCACAAGTAGGCAGAGAGGCAGGCAGAGAGGGGGAAGCAGGCTCCCCGCTGAGCAGAGAGCCCGATGCGGGGCTCGATCCCAGGACCCTGAGATCTTGACCTGAGCTGACGGCAGAGGCTTAACCCACTGAGCCACCCAGGCGCCCCTCTTTAGTGAGTGTTAAATATCGTTAAATTATTTACAAATATGCTATTGTACACCAAAGCCAACATTCACGGAATTGGGTGTGATTCATCAAAAATCATATCATGACTTTGTATTTTTAGATTAATGTATGTCTGTCTTGGGACGTCTTTAAACCACGTTTGGAAAATCACTGCTTCTATTGCAGAATCCTATATTATTAGAGGTCTCTAGTATTAATTCCACATATTGATTAATTAAGCCATGAAAGCTGTTAAAATAATACCATTTCCTTACCTCTGCTCACAGAACTATATCTTAACCCACTTCTGTAGCTTTGGGCAGGAGGACATTTTGTTAAAATACTCATTTTAGCTAAGGATACTTTTCACGAGTTTCAGTGTTTTCAGTTTCAGTCCATACTACTTAAAAATTTAATTTCCTTTAAATAGAGTTAGAATTGCTAACTAGAGCTATCTCGTAGTGAGATGCTGGTGAATGAGGTGACACATCAGCCTTCCTTTGGCGGTGACTCTAAGTTGGCAGCCTTGCTCTGAGTGTAATAGGAATATTCTGACTTGGGGACTTGTGATACTACTAGCTGCCATTTACTGAATAACAATCGTATGTCCATACATCATACACCCCCTTCGTTTGGTTTATAAGGATACGTATATTGGCATATGTGTATTTCTGTCAAGAAATTTACATGTTGTCATTCTCTATGAGTCAGGCGCTGTCCTCTCCCTTTTACACATGAGAAAACTAAGGTCCAGAAAGATGAGCACACCAAAGGTCGCAGACTCACCCCAAGGACTAGGAACTGAAGCAGCTTTGAGTCTTCCTTCTTCACTTTCCAGATAGAGTATTATTTCATTTTGTCTGAAAAATCTGCCTTACTTCCTTTTTCTCTATTAAAAGGAAAAAAACCCCACAATTCTGAACTGTTTGAGTGGGTGTTAAATGCAGTAAAACATTGGGCAAGTACTTAAAATAAAAGCTTCATTTCTTGGTTCTGTTTCTAAACAAAGTTTGTGGCAGTGGAGCTTAATCTTTATAGCTAAACTGTGCCCGATGAAGTAGCCCCCAGAATTACGCATCAGACAGAAAGTTAGCATTAATTCTTGCCACCTTTGGTAAGATAATTTTCCAGTCGTTCTCTGTAAAAGCCTGGATACTCTGAGGGTAAATATATTTGGGAAGATTGTCTACTTGATACTGCAAATAATATCTTGTTCTCATGTTTCCTGTCCACTCGTTGTATAATTCACTCATCAGGAAGGTATTTCTTTTTTTCTTTTCTTTCTTTTTTTTTTTAAAGATTTTATTTATTTGACAGAGAAAGACCACAAGTAGGCAGAGAGGCAGAGAGAGAGAGGAGGAAGCAGGCTCCTTGCTGAGCAGAGAGCCTGATGTGGGGCTCGCTCCCAGGACCCTGGGATCATGACCTGAGCCGAAGGCAGAGGCTTTATCCCACTGAGCCACCCAGGCACCCCAGGAAGGTATTTCTTAACATACATACCTTGAGACAGGTGGCTTAAAAGAATGTTCTGTTGAGCGTAAGAATGAATACATTTTGGGACTAAGAATTTTTTTTAAAGTCTGCAGAATCTGTTCAAGGTATACTTTACTTTTAAATAAAACGTAGCCAAGCTAGATGGAAGAATAACTCATTGTATTCAAGTAGATCTCTCTTCTTCCGGACGTCAAGTACTCTACGGTAAGGTGGCCCCTTGAAGAGGTGGTTAAAGCAGGTTGTAGAGCACTGGCACCTCTTATTCTTTGAGTGTTTGTGCTGTTAGGTCTTCTGTGTGAGCTTCAAGTCAGCCATTCAACTGGAAGGAACCATAGCAATCCAACTAATACCCTTAGTCTACAGAGAAATGAATTGAGGCTTAGCAAAGGCAGGTAGCTCTGCTCAGAGGCCCAGCACAAAGCTGGCAGAGTGTGGCCTGGAACTCTGGTTGCTTTTGTTGTTTTGGTTTCTGGCATAAGGCTCTCCGTAGGAAATTGTAGTGAAATTGATGAAAAAAAGAAGTAACCTGTTCAACATATTCTGTCCCTTTATGAAATTTGCGTTGCTTTGCAATTAAGTATCACCGCCTAGACTAGGTCTGTTAGGCCATCAGCATGCCTAAGTGTTGCTAGAGACAACAGTAGTAACCCAGGGGCTGGAGGACAGAAAATTTTGATCATTCTGTGCCACAGGTTTCTATGACATTTGTGGCCTCATGTAGTGCAATGGCTTATGGTTAAGATCTAAATAGCCAGAAAACTGTTAGCTGGTGTAATAACTGTATATCTAAGTATTGGTTCTTGTTAGGTGTTTTAGCTTTGAAAAATTTTCTCCCATCAGAAAGGTTCTTCACAGTGCTTTCAGTAGAATCCTTCTGACTGGGTGCTTTGTATGGCGGACTGCTGTCGCTCTTCTCACCCTTCTTGGTGGGGCGATAGTACAAGTCTGAATTAGAGCCTGCTCTACTTTTTTCTTCCCCTCAGCCTGACTAGGGGATGAAGCGGGGGAAGAGGAGTTTTAGAGCTAGGAACTGCTCAGGGATGCGATAGATGAACCGTCAAGGGCGCTTTTGGCTCAGGGTCGTTGTGTGGCTGTAATGATGGTGAACATGACTGAGGAGGGGGGGTGCTGTGTTCCTGCTGGGTATGGGACAAGTAGATGTCTCAGGCCACACAGAGCTGGCCACAGTTTTGGGGAGACTCTTCTCAGGAGGTATGACTAATGGGAACAGTAATGTCTCACTTGGGCCTCTTGTATGTCTGTGAAAGAACAGTGTGAGCGTAGACCTGGGAAGATCTCTCTAGAGTCAGTCTACCATAGACTCTTGTAGTATCAGTGGGGGTTAGTTAAGTGCAGGAAACCGAGAGGGATGTAATACAGGGAATTAGTTGCTTAGGGAATCTTTGAAAGGGCTGGAGAGCTGGGCTCTAGGCCAGGATTCTGAGAATGACTTCCAGGACACCTTGGAACAACATGGCATGGGAGCTGCCCCCTCTGCCACTGTCAGGAAAGTGGCATTCAGGAGGTTGTCACCGCAATGGAGGCAGGAAAATGCCACGGCCCTTGTGGTGGAGGGGACCATAGCAGCCACTGCTGTTGCCGTCAGAGCTGCTTGAAGTCTGGAAGGTAGTGTCTGGCCAGTGCTGTGACAACTTCTTGATGCCCCTGAGCTACTGACTGACTCGGTGCCAGCCCTGCTACTTCTGCCATTGTCCCTCAACAGCCCTGAGGCCGGAGACTGGGCTCTGACAGGCCTGTGACTTTCTTTGCTGTCTGAAGGCCACTAAAAGCCACAGGCTGATGGAGCTCTGCTTCACTTCTGCCTTCCGTATTTTGTGTCTTATATCTTATATGGTGGAACTGAATTTTTATCCCGCGTACTAGCTGTAAAGGAACCTGGGAAATACAGGTTTTAGTTTACCAACCTCTGCATTTTAGGAAGGCTTACTGTAAGCAGGTGGGTGCTGAGTGCCCACTGACCCTTTCCCACACATGCTCATCTTCGTCGTCTTTTTTTTTTTTAAAGATGTTATTTATTTGACACAGCATGAGAGAGTGAGACACAAGCAGGGGGAGAGACAGAGGGAGAAGGAGAAAAAGGCTCCCCACCGAGCAGAGAGCCTGACACTGGGCTGGATCCCCAGGACCCTGCGATCATGACCTGAGTCAAAGGCAGAGGCTTAACCCACTGAGCCACCCAGGCTCCCCCCGCCCCAAACCCCACATGCTCATCTAATTAAAGATAGTATTTAAATACAATTTAATCCTTTCCTTATAACTGTCATTTCTGTGAGCTTGTCTTTTTGAAATGGCCTGTAGTTGGCGTGATCACAAAGCTGATAGATTTTTAACATCTCTATCTTGCTACTAGCTTACATCTGTCCTACCTCCTGTCCCTGCTGCTGAGACATCTGTGTTTTCTATCACTTAATCTCCACCTTCCCTACAACCCGCAGGCATCCAGGCCAGGGAGGGCACCTCAGCTGAAATAACCAGCTCGTAAGCTGGTCAACAACCTGTGATTTCTATGCCTTTGAAAGATGAATGGGGCCAGTAAGACTCTTTCCTGGGGATTTGAACTAAGACAAAAAGGAAAGCATTTCCAGTTAGGGGTAGGCACTTCAGCTGAGAGGTTTTGCCAGTGATGCCTTGAGTTGGCTGTACTCTTTTTTGAGCCTGATGGTTGAATGTTCAGGAACTGAGCGAGTTAGTTGTCCAAAGAGTCATTTGAAAACATTAAGTTGCATAAAATTACAATTAAGCAAATTACATTAACAAAGTTACTTAATACTCAGTGATTTCCTTATTTTCAGCTCTACTGAGGTACAACTGACAAAATTTTAATAGTATATAGCATGATGATGTAAATGTAAAAGTATATAGAATGATGATTTGATTTACATAACACACTCCTCTGTGTTACCAGTCTTAATAGAACACTTGAATTCCTTTTTAAATATTAGGAATTTACTTTCATTTTTAAAAGATTTTGTTTATTTATTTGTGTGAGAGAGAGAGCGTACGCGAGAGAGAAGGAGCTGGGAGGAAAGGGTTCAGAAGCAGGCTCCCTGCTGAGCAGGGAGCCCAATGTGGGGCTCGATCCCAGGACCCTGGGATCATGACCTGAGCCGAAGGCAGATGGTTAACTGACTGAGCCACCCAGGCGCCCCTAGAACACTCTGGAATTTTATGGTATTTTTTATTTTGATGAGAATACTTTAAGTTAGCATATTTCAGTTATGCAATATAGTATTATCAACTGTGGTCATCGTTTTATACATTAGATCTCAGACCTCTCTCCTTTCCCCTTTTACCAACCTCTCCTCTTCCCTCCACTGTTTCTGTGAGTTTGACCTTTTTTTTTTTCTTTCTTCTTCTTTTTTTTTAATATTCCATGTCCTTTCCTAATTATTCTACTACATTTTATTACTTTCTATTCTCTTGGTTTTCTTTACATCTGTTGTAACTAAGTGGTAGAAATACTGTATAATAGGTTATCTTCCCAGCTGTGTTTTCACTGTTGTCATGGCTGTGGTGGGAGTTGTTAGCGTCTACAAAACACACCACTGATTGTGAGGTGGGGAGGGAGAGTCAAAGTTGGAAAGGCCATTTTAAACCATGTACAAACTGAAATTTTGGGAGAAGAAACCATGAATAAGCAGAAGAAATTGACACTTGCAGTAGGGCTGAGGGGTATTTCTGGAAGACACTGGAGGGAAGGGCCACAAACTCTTCCCAAGGTCCACAATCATTCTGGAATCATCCTACAGCTCCAGCCTCCAGGAGGTGCAGCCTTATTTTATTCCCTGTTCTTGGAATTATGTGAAATTGTGAATTCCTCTGTGTCATTGACCTTAACGGAACACTCTGGAATTTTAGGTGTTTTATTTGTTTCTCTTTCAGTGCCTTTACTCATGATGAGGAGACAATCTTTTGAAAGTTTGGGTTCAGATTTTCTGGGATGGAGATGCAAGTAAAGAAGGTCAAGAGGGCCAGGAGCAGTGTGATATATGGGAATTTCCAGATAGAGGCATTTGTACCTTGTAGCTTATGGTCCACATCCTTCCCCCAAGCAGATTCTATATTAGAATAAGATTGAAATCTCCACTATGGGATGCCTGAATACATACATTTTATTCTGTGGCATTTTTCATGTATTATAGTTGCTTGGGCATAGATTAGCTTGTTACTGTAAAAATAAATGCCCTTCGCCTCAGAGGCTTGAGTCCTGGGGCACAGGGAGCATCTCTCTTCTTCTGTAGCTCCTGCCTGTGCCTTCAGGAACAGATAAGGTTCACACTAGTGTCTGAAGCTCCCTGCCTCAGCCTCCTCAGCTGCCTTTGATCAGCTGCTCGCTCTCTGCTCATCTCTCCAGCTTTGTTTTCTCTTGACTCTGATTGCTTTTCCCACGGGTCTCTGCTTTCCAAAGAAAAGACTGACCTTGGAGAGACCCTGTCAGCCAATTGCAGTGTTCCTTCACTTCCCCTGGTGGATTGTCCAATCTCTCAGGGGCTCAGGTGGAAACTGGTGGTGGGGGGGGAATCCTTCTATTTTCTTTGACGTTTGTCCTTGCTTAGATATTCGGGAGCTGCTCTGTACCCCCAGAACATGCATGTATGTGTTTTTCTATTTCTGGATTTGAAAATACGCCAGAAGCCTGTCTCTAGGTAATATTTTATTTCATATCCTTGTTTTAGAGGTTCAAACTGGATTGCACATACTAAACAAACCCAGTCTTTGAAAAAAATCATCTTAAAAAAATAGGAATTAGAAATGGATCTTTGAAAGGCCAATAGATAGTCTCTTAGGATAATTTCTTACTAATTGAAAGAATGAAAAATTGTCTAATTATGGCATATTAGTCTGCTGTTAAAGTGATATAATGCAGATGAGAATTTCATCAGCATTAAGGAACTTATTAGAAGTAAACAATGTAGAAATACTGTGTCATTCCCTGGGGTGCCTGGGTGGCTCAGTCAGTTGAGCTTCCGACTCTTGGTTTTGGCTCAGGTCATGATCTCAGGGTTGCGATATCGAGCCCCACATCAGCCTCGGTGGAGTGTGGAGTTTGCTTGCTATTCTTTCCCTCTCCCTCTGCCCCTCCTCCTGCTCTCACGTGCTCCATCTCTCTCTCCCCCCCGTTCTGAAATCAATAAATAAGATCTTAAAAAGAAATATTTTCTCATTCCCCCAAAATACTCAATGGGAATCAGTATAATTTGCTTTACTACCTACAGCTGGCAAATTCTTCACCTCCTGGGATACTACTTTTTCTCTATCCCTGGCACCGGTGGTATTAGAGAAGCATCTATGCAAACGATATTAAAATCTTATAGCCCTCTGTGGCCATTTTCTGGCTTGGGGGCCTGATTAGAAGAGAGGACATGGTCAGAGTTTCTTCCTTGTGTTTACATGGCGCCCTTCTCTTTAAGCCATGGTGCAGCCTCACTGAGCTGTTCCTTAGTTTACTGCTCCTCCCCTAAGTGAAAGAACAGTTGTGCAAGAGTGTGGTCCTCATGTCCCACTTGGCCAGGTCTGTTTCTGGCCCACAGTTTTCACCTCAAGTTGCTGTCAGAATCTTTTCACTGGGGGTGGACAAGAGTTCCTCCATTTTTGTTGTCTTGTTGTTCATTCATTTTTAAAAACAACATAACTGAGTAGAAATATAGCGCTCAGTGTGTGTAATTTCACTTGGCACATCATGTTGTAGGACCCATTGTCTTTATTATGTTCACAGAGGTGAAATCACAACCTCTAACCCATCTTTTGGCCAAATCTAAACAGCTTTTTGGTAAAGCCTGGTGGGATTTTACACAAAGCTGTGGCAAAGCACCATCAAGTTGTGTGACTTTAAAATGTAGGCTTGGAGCCGATCGGTGGTGAAATCTTAGTTGTACCACTTCTCATCTGTTGCCTTGGACAGATTAGACGCCTCAGATTCTTCCTCTATAGTGAGGATAATACTGCCTGTCTTATGGGGCTGAAAAATAAATTGTGTTAGCTGCAGTTGGGTAGGACGTTTTCCCCAACTGTTTTAAAGTGGGCCCCCCAGTCATTATTTTATTCATGACACTTGTTTGTAACAGGTTTAGAATATTTACCATTTTAGACCACTGATCTAATTCATTTCTCATCATGAAGCTGTGAACTCAACCATAGAGATAACTGTGAGTTATCCTAGAGAATTGGGACCAGACATGAATATGGTTCTTTTTTTTTGTTTCTTTTTTTTCTTTTTTGTTTTTTTATTTTAATTTTTTGATTCTTTTATTTTTATTTATTTTTATTTCTTTATCATGAATATGGTTCTTATTAAGTACCCAAATTCAGAAATATGCCTGTTTGCCTTGAAAAATATCTTGGCGAGCTGAAAAGTTTGCAGCTTTCGGTGATCATGCAGTGTATACCTAGGTATGTGTTATGGATTGAATTGTGTGCCCCCAAAAGGTATCTATCTCGAAGTCCTCCCTCCAGTACTGCAGTTTGGAAACAGGGTCATTGCAGACATAAGCAGTTAGGACAAAGTCCTCCTGAGTAGGATGGGTTCTTAAGGGACACAGAGTCATGAGAGGAGGATGCTGTGTGACCACGTGACTCCGGAGGCAGAGGCTGAAGGGCTGCACCTGCCAGCCGGGGCCACTAAGGACCAATGGCTATCCGCAGCAGCTAGAAGAGGCACAGACTCAGCCCAGGGTCTCTGGGAGAGTGTGGCCCTGGTGACACCTTGATTGTGGACTTCTAGCTTCCAGGACTGTGAGAGAATAGATTTTTACTGTTTTGACCTGCCTGATTTGTCTATACTTTGTTACAATAGCTTTAGAAATGAGTCTATTTTTTATAATGATAAATAGATCCACATTATTTAAGAAACATCTCAGCGTATTAAAAAGACCACCTTCTGAATAACATTAAATTGAGGATTAATATGCTATGGGTAGTCAAATATTTTTTCTTTCAGCAATTAATATGCTAGATAACAAGCTAATTACTGTCTAAATTCCCTAAGGCTAAAGGACTACAACATTGTAGAGTAGGTGGTAAGTCTCTTTCTTACACTGGTTTCCTTGCTCGTGTTCCCTGTTTGTGCCTTTATATGTACTATTAAGACGCAGGGGGCTACATGATCTTCCTTTATGTTTTCCAGATAATTTGGGAACCTTCTTAAAACGAAGAGAAAAATGCTATGTTGTAGGTAAATGTTTACTGAGGACAAATGAAATAGTACCACAGTCAAATGTAAGAACATATTAATGCTTTCATTCGGTGGAAATTTACTGAGCATTTGCTAAGTCCCTGCCAGTATTCTAGGCATTGGGTATATGCCCATAAACAAAGCAAGCAAGATCTCTTACGGAGTTAGGATTCCAGTTGGGGAGGTAGATAATTAATAAGAAAATAAAAACAATGCCACTATAATAAGAACAGTATCAAAGAAGACATTGGTAGCTCTTATTATGTGCCAAGCATTACTTTTAAGTGTTCTCCTTCATATTTATTTAGTCTCACAATGACCCTGTGAAGTTGGTTTGTCTCTGTTTTACATATGAGAAGACTGAGGCACAGAGAAGCCAAGTAACTTTCCTCAGGTCACACAGCTTAGGGACGTACGGAGCTGGACCCTGAATCTAGGCAATGTGACTGTAGAAGTCTGTGTTCAGAAGTGATATACTCTCACCCTCTAAAAAGCATAGATTGGGATGAGGAGACAGAGAGTGTGTTGTTTAGATTGGGTGGTCCAGGAAGGCCTCCCCGAGGAGGGGACATGGAAGTTGCACATTAAATGACTAGAAGGAAGGAGTCGGTCAAGTGAAATTTTTGAGAGGAGGCATCGCAGAGGGAATTAAGTCCAGAGGCCTTAATGGAAGAGCTGGGCAGGTCATAGGACAGTAAAGACCGGTATGGCTGATCCCTGGTAAATGAGGGGTAGAAGGCCTAGGAATGAGGTCCAAGAAGTCAACAGAAGCCAGTAGGGGTCTGTCAGCATGGGAAGGGGTTGAATATTATTTATATTCTTAATGTCACCAGAAAGTTAGAGTTGAAAAGTGAATGTCCAGTATGTATTTCAAAAAATCATTGTTTATGATTCTTATGATTCAGGAGGGACAGGAGAGGAGGAAGGGAAGAGGGAGAAGGTCAGCTTGGACTAGCATGAGAGGAGGGCACTGAATGAAGTGGATGGACTTGAGAGAGGTCTTGAAGGAGGAGCTAACAGGACTTGGCCCATGGGTTGCAAAGTGGAGGGAGGGGTGGACTTCGGACTTCTAGTTTTTTGCTTTGAGCAAGTGGATGTATGATGGTGCCATTTCCAGGAATGGAAAGATGGGGGATTAGGTCTAGTGAAGAAGTTTTTCTGTGGAAGAGGTATATCTACCATCTAGATTATTTTCCTAACTTTTTACCCTATTTGCTTTATTCTATATTATGTTATCCTTGTAGCCATCTGTCAGGTTTTTTTACGCATGTCAGTATTTTTTATAACTTGTAGTTATCAGTACATTTCCCCAAGGAAGGTTTTTCACATGTCTAGTTTTCTCATATTCCACATGAGAAAACCGAGGTGATAGGCTCAAGGTCATGTAGCTAATTATTTTTTGGATCCAGGATTAGTATGCAGGTTATCATTAGCTTAGGATTCTAATTTGATTACACTTTAACATATAAATAAGAATAAAAGTGAATTTTGGACATTGGACAAGTTTGGCTGCCAACTGGTATATGTGCTAAAAATCTCTTGGACCCAGATTTCAAAGACAAAATGCAAAGGATGTGGTACTACTGTTGCATTTGATTGGATTACAAAGTTAGCTTATCACTTAGGACTTGTTGGAAAGTACAGTATAATGTAGACTTGAGAACATTTTCAGATATTTGGTCCAGGAATGTAGCTTGGGATTCTTCCAAGGATTAATCCTTTTGTTGGCAAAGCCTTTGCATTTAATTAGCAAATGTTCCTTGCATGCCTACTATGTATGCACTTAGCCTCACGCCAGGCCAAGATACAACAGGGAATGATTCATTTCCTTTCAAGGAATTTAGCCTTTGTGTTTTGTTTCAGTTTCCTGAAATCGCTTTCCATCTTTTGCTATATGTTTAAAGATGTAATAAAAGCTGTAGTTCAAAAAGGTAAGGAAGTTTATTTAATCTAGGTAAAATTTCAGTCTCTGTGGCAAAGCCCTATATGTATATAGACACAGACTGCAGATTTTTCATTTGTGTTGTGTGAGCACCTTATTTTCTAAGGAGTGAAAAATAGGCCATTTTAAAAATGTTTCTATCTGATGGAATTAACTAGCTAAGTTGTCCCTGAAGTCAGTATCAGGCTTGGAAGTTATAAATGATTTGAGTTGTTATAGGAATATGAGACATGTTTATCTTTAAAAGTCAGACTTAAGGGGCACCTGGGTGGCTCAGTGGGTTAAGCCTCTGCCTTCAGCTCAGGTCATGATCTCAGGGTCCTGGGATCGAGCCCCGCATCGGGCTCTCTGCTCAGCAGAGAGCCTGCTTCCCCCTCTCTGCCTGCCTCTCTGCCTACTTGTGATCTCTCTCTCTCTCTCTCTCTCTGTCAAAAAAAAAAAAAAAAAAAGTCAGACTTAAGTATTTTAGATTGATGTTATTTTTATGCTTTCTTGTAGAAGAAACATTTTTACTCTTTACTGACTTCTGATAGTTTGGGTTTTAAGAAAATTAACCCAAAAGAGCATTGTGTTCTTTCCTTGCTGTGGTTGCTCTCTATTCTAACACTTAATATTCTTCAGCAACTCTCTCCAGTCTTACCGTTCCAAACTCATTTCTCATTATGTCCCAGTGTGGATACTCTGTTAGAGCCAAACTAAAGTGTTTGCCATACTTCTTCAAAATCTCGTCTTAAATTTATTTCCTTCAGAGATTTTTCTAGGATTAATCTATTACAAATTTTATTTCTATACTTTGCAACTCCAGGATACTTAAATAGTTCTGCACTTTGCCATAATATGCTATTAACGTTATAGCTCTTTAGTTCAGTAACTTAGACTCCACCCAGCAGACAATGATGATAAAATTGGTCTATTACCAATACTGAGAAAAATATTCAAATTTACATTAAAGCACTTACTAGTGTTTTCATTTACAATAAAACACTTTCTAGGCTGCAAGGCAACTCTGTACCTTTGACTAAGAAGAAATTTGCCTTGGTGGAAAGGTTCAAGAAGAACATATAGTGTACTCTCCCAGGTTTGACAAGAGGAATTCAATTCCTTGTCGGTAAGAATTAGAAAAGTATAGAGGGGAGGGGCACCTGGGTAGCTCAGTCGGTTAGACACCTGCCTTTGGGTGGTCATAATTCCAGAGTCCAGGGATCAAGCCCCTCATTGGGCTCCCCGCTCCAAGGGGAGTCTGCTTCTCCTTCTTCCTTTCACCCTGCTCGTGCTCTCTCTCTCAAATAAATTAAAAAAAAAAAAAAGTATAGAGGAGAGAGGAAGCCAACATTGACACCCAATTTGGAGATATGTTTCAACAAGAGTTGACTTTTTAAAAACCTGTTCTTAAAAACATAACACAAACACAAAATGACTTGACCTAATTGAATTAAACAAGTTTGATACCTTTTTTTTTCTTAATTTAAGTTTTGGAAACCAAGTCCCGTCAGGGAGGGAGATGTGATATTACTTATATAGTTCCTGTAAACTGAATATGTTTCTGGTTTTATAAAGAATAAAATTATCATATTATGAATTTTATCTTTGATATTTAATTTTTTCCCCATGAACTAACCCTGAAATTTTACACTTAACACAGGAAAGTTTGGTCATAATTGGTAACAGTTTGGTCAGAATTAAATAGGATGTATGGGATAAGACTTAAGCATCCATGTCATTCCACTGGGGACAGACCGGGCTTAGGGCTAGACATAGGTAGGATTATAAAGTGGAATTAGTATCGGATACCACCCCCACCACACACACTATTTTCTCCTATCTCACCCTCATTTTTACTTCCTGGTGTTATTTTCCTGTGTCTGAACACTGTCTCCTGACTGTCTAGTCTCAGTACCCCCTCCCTGGTTGGCACCCTCCATGACTTGGCATTTTCCCATTATATAATAGATAGGTTTCAGGAGAGTTCTTTGATTAACCTGTCCTAAGTTACACTAAACTGTTAGAAATTATCACTGTTGAACCTACTCGGGCACATTTTTCCCTTCATGTCCTATGTGACTTGAAATTTCAAGCAGTGCTGTAAGAACTTTTCCTCAGATTGCCCTGTTAAACTTCTGCCTAATTTAACAGACTCTGGAAAGTATAATAAGTAAGGTCCCTGTGGCTTCTAGCCCCTTTCTCGACATCCCATTTTTTTCAGGGGCTTGCACTTCCGTTGCCTGAGGGTCACCTTTCCCCATCTGCTGTCTCACCAGATTGCTTTCTTGGACAGTGTTTTGCTATTCAAAACAAATTGGGGGAGTGCCCTGTATTTTGAGATGATTTTGTATGGACTGAAGTATAAGTCAGCTTCATCTTCTCTGAGTGACAGTCCTTTGTGTGGGTTTGACAAACCTCTCTTTAGATTACAAAGAAGTCTAGAGTGTAGATTTTGGTTATTCCTCCTAGATTTGAACTCCAGCCCTGCCACAATTCTGTATTCAAAAGTTTCATAAAGAATCCAAACAAAACAATGGCCGCTAGTGATGTACCACCCAGAAGCAATCACATACATTACTTTTTCTTGTACAATTTTATGTTGGCTGTGACATTCCTAGACCTGTGATGACTTGGTAAGAAAAGAGGAACATTTTTGGGGGATCTTGATAACTCTTACCCAATATGTTTTCATCATACCCTATTGTCTTCCTATCTCTGGAGTTTTCTTTTCTTTCTTTTTTTTTTTTTTTACAAACATCAGGGATCTTTTAGCCAAAAAGATATTCTTTCTTCTTTCAGTTTTAAAAGTCTTCCCTGATTTTGGATTATTTACTAAATTATTAACAGTGCAGGAGAACTCCAGCCCTTCATTCACAGCAGTCACTGACTGGCATGTTGATGAATGATGTTCTTCCAGGTGGTTCGCCCCACCTTGGTAGCTAAATGGCCCAGTGAGGATGCCAAGTACCTATTGGTGATTGGTTCATTTCTGTCTTGTACTCAGAAGTTTGCCATGGGTAATATCTTTGATCAGCACAAGATAGAGTCTTGGTGTTTTATATATAAACATCTTCTCTCATTTGGATCTCTGGCACTTAACTCCTGACTTCCCAGTTTCTGACCTCCTTGAGATAGCCAGATGGGCTTCATTAAAGCAAAGTAATCTTGGCTACACAACCAAAGTTGTCGATCTTTCCATTTTAAACAACTGAATCAGTCTTAAATTTTGAGTCCATAAGTCAGTGAAAAACCAAAACCAAACCTCGGGTAAGCTACCAATAAATTGCCAAAACAAAATGTTTAAAGACACGACCTTGACAAATATAAAAACCCTAATATACAACCTGTTCTTAGAAACTTAATCTTCTCTTTGTCGAGTGGCAGTGTTTAGTATTAAAGCTGAGCTGTTTGGACACATTGACCTTAATCTAGTGGAAAGCAGTAGGCTTTTAAATCGACACATACAGTCTCCATCTTAGTAACTACAGAAGGCCTTCTTTTTAAATGATTGTTTCTAAACCTTATATTTTCATTAACGACTTCTGATAGTGTAATTAGACATCTCTGTTGTATCGTTTGTCAGAAGGCTAATTTGTAAATAAAGGCTGATTTTCATGTGTGTCCTGGTACTTTTGTGAATTATTGCCTCAGATTACTTCCCGTATCTAACCTCAAGTAGTATTTGAAAGTGTCTTTTTAATTCAGAATTCTTCTTGAAAAACTGATGAAGTAAATGAGCTATAAATTTTGTTAGAAATTAATTTCTAACTGCTTTGAAGGGAATTGAATTGAATTGTTCCTTGGTCTCCTCCCTGAATCTTGAGGAAAAATTATTTTTTGAAGAATGAAGTTGAATTTTCTATTCTGTTTAGTGTCTATATAAAAATAAAAATAGATCTTTACATTTAGTAATAGTAATGGAATAGTTCTGTGAATTAACTTCAATCCAAGTTAATGTAAATTACAAAAGCAGATTTAAATAAAGGATGTTTATGTGTAATATATGGCTCAGTGCTGTAATTAGGATGTAAGGGTTCCTTTCATATTTGCAACACTAATTCGATTGAAACCACTGTGATGTGGAATTTGGTATATTATTTTCTTAATAAGATGACCTTATTATTGAAGGGTTTGTAGTATTTGTGTGAAATGTGTTACTAGACCAAATAATGAAAATCTGAAGCAAATCTTTGCATTTTCAGAAATAAGCAATTTTTAATCCCAGATCCTCTTCCTTACCATGTTTTTGGGTAGCTTTCTTATAAATGCTTAGCTAGTAGCCTTTTCAGGAACAGAGTAATACTAATAACCAAAGTAAGCAATTATAATTCCTGTAGTGTTTTTGCCAGAAGTTCATTTAAATATAAAGGACTTTGGGGTGTTTTTTGAATTACCCAGGCCCTTTGGTTTCCAGATTGAATAATTTCTGTTAATTTTAATCGAATACTATATGGATGAATCTTATAACCGTCTGTACCCATTCACCCCTACACAAGTGCCTGATGGGACTCCCACCACTGGTTATTTGGGGGAGGTTTGCGTCTACCTACAATAGCTGAAAGTGATCATTTCTCCTTGTTTCCTAAATTCCTGCCACTATTCAGGTCCTTTCCACTTCTTGTTTAGACTGTTTCCATTGGCTGTGATCTTCCTTAGCCTCTATTTTTCATTTCATCTTCACCATTACATCCTGTACTCCAGCCCCGGAATAATTTCCTTGAGCATCATTTCTGTTAAGTCATTCCTGTGTCCAAAAACATCCATGGTGGGGGTGCCTGGGTGGCTCAGTCAGCCAGTGTCTGACTCTTGGTTTTAGCTCAGGTCATGATCTCACAGTCCCGAGATGGAGCCCCCACATTGGACTCCACGCTCAGTGAGGAGTCTGCTTGTCCCTCTCCCTCTGTTCTCCCCAACCCCTCTCTGGAATAAATAAATAAGATCTTCAGAAAAATCTGTGATTTTTCTTTTTTGTATTAAAACCCTCAAGTTAGCATATAAGTCTTAAAAGTGTGGACCTAGCCTGCTTTTCCAGCCTCACACCCAATTCTTCCCTCCTATACCAATGAGATTGGTGTGTTCCTTACTCCAGAATATACCTTGTATTTCTTTGAAGTTTTAAAACTTCTAGTATGTTATCTCTTTACACCCTTTCCCAGTATCTTGTCTTTCTAATAATGTTTAAATCAGTTTATTTTGTACTTTCCGGATAGAGTTATATATATAGGATTAAGTCAGATTATGGAGGATTTGAAAGCTAGTAAGAGACTTTGCATTTTATCCTAAAGTCAGTGAGCATAGCCAAATATTTTTGAACTGGGGTTTATATAATAATAAAGGGATATATGCTTAATCTGGCACTGGTGTGTAGGACAGAGTAGTGGGGGTAGAGATTATTGTGGAAGCCTTTAAAGGAAGAGTCCTCTTTCCCAGGATAGAACTGATACTGTGGTAAGGAAGAGATACCAGGTATCCAAGGTGACAGATATTGAAATACAGAAGAAAGGAGAGTGGGGAGGACAGCTGGTTTAAGGGGGAATATGATTGAGATTTTAAATTTGTTAGAATGATGATAGGAGATGGGTGGGGACCTCAGGTCAGACGCTGATCCCGAGTGTTAAGACTTGTTTCTCGGGGATGCTTGGGGTGCTCAGTTGGTTAAGCGTCTGCCTTCAGCTTGGATGATCCCAGGGCTCTGGGATCAAGTCCTGCATCAGGCTCCTTGCTTAGCAGGGAGCCTGCTTCTCCCTCTGCGTGCTGCTCCCCCTGCTTGTGCACTGTCTCTGACAAATAGAGTAAAATCTTAAAAAAAAAAAAAAAGACTTGTTTCTTGAAGTCAGGATGAAATATGTAGAGTACCATTCAAATAAAAATTATAAAATTATGTATTAAGAAACTAGATGTGTTTATAGCCTATGCATATAGTATTATAAATAGTAAGGTGATATTGGCATATACTTTGTTTCTAATAAAACATTAAGTAACTTTTAAATGTCCTTTGAATAACTGCTATTGAAGTCAACAGTTAAATCATTGGTGGTTTTTTTGGTCAGATTTATTGAGATACAATTTACCGACAGTAAAATTCACCCTTTTTTAAGATACATACTTAAGTTGGTTTTGATGCCTGGATGGTCATATAATCACCATCACAAGCAAAATTCAGAGTATTTCCATCACCCATAAAATTCTCTAGTACCCCTTTATAGGTTGGTGATCTTTTTGGCACCTAATTTTACCTTGTAATGTACTTCAAGTTAAAATTAGTGGTTTTAGCTGAATTATTGTCAGAGCAAATATTTGGAGTCTTAAATTGGGGACATTTGTTGATTTCTGATAGCTTATATTTAACTGAGTTAAGAGACTAGTGTATATGTATCCTTTCATGTTTCTGCTTCTTACTTCATGTCCATCCCTATTTGATGTCCTTCCTAAAACCAATTTCCTCTCCTGCTCTCAGTTTTGGGGTTCTGTACTTTTTTAAGTGTGTTACTTTACCCATCTGTAGTGTTTGTTACACTGTTAATAAGGATAGTTACTCCTCTGTGCCCTGTTAGTCCTTCAGCCTCACTGATGGAGTTCACTGTCACCAATCATTAGTTTATCCCTACCACCTAGCTCAGTGACTGGCAGAGTAGGTACTCGAGAAACAATTTCCGAATGCTTGTTCCTTCTCATCTGGACTTAAATACTTTAGAGTAACATTATGCTCTTTAAAACCCTGCTCCTGGAAAAAAAGCAAAAGTCAGTGCCAACTTTTGTCAGTTCCTTCTTTGTAATCCTTCTTTATGTTCTCACCCATTTATTTTCATACCTACTTTCTTGTCTGGGCTTTTCTCACCTCAAATCTAGGGCTCTTTGATTTCAGTTTTTTGCTTTTCCCTTTTCTCTTGTAAACTACTGTTAATTCTGTTTTCTGTAAGTCATTCTCTTACCCAGAAACCTCGGTGGCTCCTTGTTGTTTGCCAGAGGAGATGTAAAGTTATTTGCCTAGCATTCAAGACCTTTATTTAGAAAGGTTGAGTGTCAGGTCCCTGTAATGCACTGTGATGGGTGACTTCCTTGGCTCTGATTTGTTCCCAGCCCACTTTTGGTGCCATCTCTTCCTAATTTCCGACATAAAATTCTCCCCAGTGTCTGATTTGGTTGCTTGCAGTTCTTTGGATAAGTCTTCTGCCATCTTGCCTTTAGGTATGTGTTTTACTAGCCTGGTGTGGTGTTCTTTTCCTTTTCTCTCTGAGTTCTCCCCAGGTCACATCCTACTTTCAACTTCTATGATCCTTTCTTTCTTTCTTTCTTTTTTTTTTTTTTTAATTTATTTGTCAGAGAGAGAGCGCGAGAGCGAGAGGGCGAGGACAGGCAGACAGAGTGGCAGGCAGAGGCAGAGGGAGAAGCTGGCTCCCCGCTGAGCAAGGAGCCCGATGTGGGACTCGATCCCAGGACGCTGGGATCATGACCTGAGCCGAAGGCAGCCGCTTAACCAACTGAGCCACCCAGGCGTCCCTTATGATCCTTTTAGTCCATAGAGCATTCTCTTCGAACTCTTCTATGGCACTCACTGTCTATGCTGCCCATTTGTTATATTGCTTGTATTTATTCTTTTCCTCCTTTTATTGATAAATATGCCATCTTCTTGTATAAGATTGAAAGCACGTTGAACCTGGGGACCATGTCTTTTACACACTTGAATTTCCCACTCTCCTTAATATAGGACTGACTCAGTGATCTTCAGTAAACATGTATTTGATTAGAGTTGAGTATAGACCTGTTTGCCCTCATGCATAGAAGCTCAGTGAGAAAGTATTACAGTGAATCATTTAATAGCCAATATAATTCTGAAATATAATTATCAGAGTGCACTAAACTTTAGCATCTATGAATAGAACTATGGTAGGACAACCTTTAAGATTATAAAATGAATTCTCCTGTTGGTACAGTGCTTATTACAGTGCATTTGTCAAACATTTCACTTATTATTTTTTTGCTGTATCATTATTTTGCTGGAAGAAATTAATGTTGGCAGATAAAGCTGTTATATAACCATTTAAATATTTTGTAAAAACATTTGGCTTAACTAACACTACCCTTTTATTTAATTGATTTTTGTGATAAATTCTACAGTTTGCTTGATAACTAAAAAATGTCAAGTTTAGGAGATTCAGTATTAGGAAACATCAGTCATATGTATAGTATAGGGAACTTTTACTTTTATCTTCAGGTTCCACAGTGGTTTTATTATTCAGGGAGTCATATGAATGAACATCTCATTTGAGAAGTCCTCTATGTGATGCCTTAAATCCTTATAGATGGGGAAGAAATTGAGGTTTCTAAAGGTTAAATTATATTATTATTACTCGGTTTGGGAGGAGAGAAGAGGAATCCGCCCTTTTAATCTTTTAGATCAGAACTGTTGGGATTTCTTTTTTTTAATTTAAATTCAGTTAGCCAACATACAGTACTCCATTAGTTTCAATAATTGTTGGGATTTCTAAACAGTTGTTTTATTTCAGCTTAGCACTTGTTTATTGAGCAGTTACTCTGTGAATGTACTTGGTAAGGGCCAGTGAATCAAATGGATAGGGCTTTAGATATCATTGCTGGAGGGAAAGTTTGAAGTTATTTTGGGCCAGGAGAAGAGGTTCAAGGATAGGATGAAGGAAACACGTAGTGTTTTAGACAAAAGAAAGATTGGGAGTATCTCAAAGGGTGAGACTTGAAATTGTGTGCTATTTAAAGAGTGATTGAAGAAATCTTTCAGTTTGGAAAGAGAATGAGTCTATTAGTTTCCTGTTGCTGCTGCAACAGAATACCATAAATTTAGTGGCCTAAATGAGCACAGGTGTATTGTGGTACAGTTTCAGAGGTCAGAAGTCTACATGGGTGGGCAAAGCTACATTCTTCCTATATGCTTTAGGAAAAAATCTAACTTCTTACCTTTTTTTAGCTTCCAGAGGCTGCCTGCATTCCTGGGCTTCTAGCCCCTTCCTTCATTTTCAGAGTGCATCACTCCAGCCTCTCCTTCCTCTTCCAGATCTTCTTCTCTCACTATGACCTTCCTACTTCCCTTTTATAAGGACCCTTGTGATTACATTGAACCCACCAGGATAATCCAGGCTAACCTCACCATCTCCCTAATATATCACTATCTCCCTAATATATCACATATATATCACATCTGTAAAGTCCCTTTTGCCGTATAAGATAATATTCTCAGATTCTGGGCATTAGGATGTATTCAGCCTACTGCGATGATCATGGGAAACTTGATAAGTCTCCTCAAATATTTGAAGGGCTGACATGTGGAAAATGGAAGAAGGATTAGGCTTTTTCTGTGTGGTCCCAAGGGATAGAATTAGAACTGGTGGGTGGAAATTGCAGAGAGACAGATTTGTACCCACTATAAGAGAACTTTCTAACAGCCAGAGCTGTGAGAATGGAGTGGGCAGTCTCAGAAAGCAGCAGCATGTCCCAGACGCTGGCAAGGTTGAGCAGAGGAGGAAGGACCTCTTACTGGAATTGCTGCAGAAGGTGCTCAGCTTTGGCTGGACGGAGGCAAGCCTTAGACCCTTGTTAGCCCCGAGACCGAGTGATTCCCTACGCACAGCCCGGTCCATTAGCATCTGGAGATGGAACATGGCCCCTGCCTTAAGGAATTCCATTTTGGCTCCATTAGTTGCTTATTATTGTAACCCTTTCAACATTGCTGCAAATGAAAGTCTGAAAAAAAGTTTGAAAACAAAGGCTATAGATTTAGGAACTCACTGCTAAGACAGTGACCCAATTCAATCTGGTAAACTGTCTTCTGGATTAAATATAGCTTTACTTATTTTATTTTCTTTTGTTTGTTTTTTAAGTAAACTCTGCACTCAGGGTGGAGCCCAATGGGATTGGGGGGATTGGGTTGGGGCTTGAGCTCATGACCCTGACTGAGATCAAGACCTGAGCTGAGATCAAGAGTTGGATGCTTAACCCACTGAGCCACCCAGGTGCCCCTATTTTCATTTATTTTAAAAACTCCAATTCTTTCATTCAGGTGAAAAAAAAAATCAGACTTCTTAAAAAAAAAAACAAACAGAATAGATGACATTCCTGCAAAGTTTATATATGTAAAGGAGTTTGAAAAATCTTAGTTTTCCAAATCGAAGATAAGTTTTTGGAATTCAGTAGGTCAATGGGAAGACTTCAGGTGAGGAAAGCAGTAAGGATAGAGTCAGTTTATCTGTATTGAATATTTGATGGTTTCTCCGGGAAGATCTAGTCTCTATTAGTAATTCACTTTCAGGCATACTCGAAAAGCTGTGCTGCAGCTCATGGAATCCACGTCAAAGGTCTGTACTCTGGGGAGTGGCTTTTATGCTGATAGTCACTAAAGATTGCTTTGGGAGACCTGAAAAAAGTTTGTGTACTTTTAGACCTCTCATGATGTATTATGTACCAAATTCATTTCCTTCATACATTTTTAATGAGTTTTCTAGATTAGAACTTTCTCTCTTTTTTTTTTTTTTTTTTTTGAGAGGGCTACAGCATTTGCTTTAAGATGTATTTTTGCTGAAACAGAGCTAAATTGAGCGTATTTTCCAACCAGCCCGGCATAGTGCAGCATCATGGTATTGACCTTTTTTCCCTCGAGGCTATTGTGCTTCATGTTTTCTACTTAATGATCTTTTGACTTTACTAACAATCCCCAAAAGATTTCCGTGGTTTCTTAAGCTTCCAACTTCTTAGTTTCTATTTCAAACTTGTCCTAGGTGGTAAATACGTTTAAGGATCCTGTTAAGTAAATCAAATGTTCAGTTAAAAATCCGTGCCACTTACTTGACAGTGAAAGAGAGGTAATTCCCATCAGGGGTTTGACCAGGGTATGAATCGTTAAATAATAACGTTGGAGGGAGAGGGCTTTGAGAAATTGTCTTATGTGACCCTGTTCCTTGAGGAGGTAAATTGCAGGAGTACGTTCCTCAAGATGGCAAATCTAAACCCGAGGTTTCATAAAATCTTGGCTTTAGGGTCAAGGACTCTCGGCAGCTTCGTATAAAGTTTCGGCGAATGTGTCTTTTTATGGGACAAGGGTCCACTGACTCTTATTAATTCATTGATAAATTATTCTTTCTCTCATTTCTGTTTTTTAATAAATGTTATGTGTCAAACTTGTACCAGGTACTTGGGCTTCTCTCTTAATATAACATATAATTCTGAACATACTTGGCTTTTTTATTTATCCGCGGCCTGTAGGAGGTAACCCACCTTAAAAGAGGTGGGGAACTATATTACTATTAGAATAATTGGTGCCAGTAATTGTGGCTAAGTGGATCTCACAGAGTTCAGATTATTTTAGGAAGGAAATCAGAAATCTCTGTGCAACACACCACTTATAAGGGACTATGACTCTATGATTACTTATGGTTTTTAGCTTTCTGGTGTATTTCTCGTCTACTCTTGTTTTGTTCTCATTATGCTCTATGGTCTATAACTATGTTGGCTTTTTTTTTTTTTTAAATCTCTGTGTGTTTGGATTTGGCTTTGCCTACTGTTTGTCTGATACAGGATTTGGTGATCTGGGTGCTGGACTGTGTGCTTTCGTAGAAGTCATGTTATTTTGGAGTTTTCCCTCCTACCTTTACCGTGAACTGACTCTATAGCACTGTCTTTACCCTTTTGACTGTCGGTAAGGGAGTGAACTTAGCTAGCAATTACTGGTTTTTGTTTACTTGAAATTTTTGTTGCTGTAACTGTAAGTGCACATATAGTTGTAAGAAGTAATAGAGATCCCATGTACCTTTTCCCCAGCTTTCCCTCATGGTAGCATCTTGTACAGATTATAGTATAGTATTACAACCAGGATGTGAATGCTAATAAAATACATCAGTCTTACCCAGTTTTACTAGTACTTCTGTGTGTGTGTTTATTTGGTTCTGTACAGGTTTATCATTTGTGTAGGTTTGTGTGTCCACTGTCATAGACAAGTGACAATACCATTCCTTCACAAGGATCCTTCCAGCTGTCCCTTGTAATCACACTCACCTCCTTTCCACCCTCCCGCAAATACTAATCTTTTACATTTGTACAGTTTTGTCATCTTGTAAATGTTATATAAAGGGGAGTCGTGCAATATGTAATTTGGGGGGATTGACTTTTCTCATTCAGTATAATTTCCTGGATGTTTCTTCAAGTTGTTGCATGTAGTGATAGTATGAACATTCATGCACAGGCTTTAGTGTAGGCATAAATGAAAAGGTAGCATTGGCCTCACAAAATGAATTGGGAATGTTTTGTCTTCTTCTGTTTTCTAGAAGAGTTTGACAGGTTGTATAAAATTGGTTTTAATTTTTCTTTATATCTTTTTCTTTATATCTTTAATAAAATTCTCCATTGGAATCTTCTAAGCCTGGAGATTTATTTTGTAGTTTTGAAGCTATAAATTTAATTTCCTTAATGTTTTTAGGATTATTCACATTATCTATTTCATCTTAGTTGAGTGTTTTTTGAAGAGTTACCATTTTCTTCTAAATAACTGAATCTATAAGTATAAAGTTGTAAATTTCTACTTAATGTCCTTTTTTTCCAAAAATATTTTTTAAAAGATGTCTTTGTTTTAGAGAAAGAGAGCGCAAATGAGTTGGGGGGGGGCAGAGGGAGAAAAAATTCCAAGCAGATGCCCCCCCTTAGCTTAGAGCCCAACACTGGGCTTGATCCCCTGACCCATGATATTGTGACCTGAGCCAAAACCAAGAGTCAGGTGCTTAACCAACTAAGCCACTCAGGCACCCCTACTTATTATCCTTTTAATGTCTTTGGAAATGTAGTGATATCTACTATTTCATTCCTATTATTGGTGACTTGTGTCTGCTCTCTTTATTAGTCTTTGTAGACAGAGGTTAATCAGTTCTAATGATTTTTCAAAGAACCAGCTTTTTGTTTAATTAATTTTCTCTATTGGCCTCTCCCACTATTGCTGATTTTGCTTTTATCTTTATTTCCTTCTTCCTCTTTCTTTGGGTTTTCTAATTTCTTGAGGTCATAACTTAGACTATTTGAGACCTTCCCTTATTTTTAATGTAAATATTTATGGCTACGCATTTCCCTGTCAGTACTGCTTTAGCTATATCCCACATGTTTTGGTATGTTGTAATTTCATTTTCATTCAGTTTTGTGTATTTCTATAAGTTCCTTTGGGACTTGATGTTTGACAAATGTTTGGTTATTTAGAAGTGAGTTGCTTCATTTATATGTGTTTACAGATTATCCTATTATCTTTTACTGATTTCTAGTTGAGCCCATTATGATCAAAGAACATGGTATATAAGATTTTGGCTTCTAAAGATTTGTGAAGGTTTGTTTTAAAGCCCATGATATCTCTTTCAGTGAATTTTCCACAGGTACATGAAAAAAAAATTGTGTTTTCTGCTCTTGTTAGTTATGGTGTGCTATCTGTGTCAATTAGATCCTGTTGATTAATTTTGTTTGGATCTTCTACATCCTTGGGGTGCCTGGGTGGCTCAGTGGGTTAAAGCCTCTGCCTTCGGCTCAGGTCATGGTCTCAGGGTCCTGGGATCGAGCCCCGCATTGGGCTCTCTGCTCAGCAGGGAGTCCGCTTCTCTCTCTCTCTCTCTCGCTCTCGCTCTGCCTGCCTCTCTGCCTACTTGTGGTCTCTCTCTGTCAAATAAATAAATATCTTTAAATTAAAAAAAAAAATATCTAGAATGTATAGATCTTCTACATCCTTGCTGATTTCCTTTCTCATAGTTCTGTTAATTGGTGAGGGAGATACTGAAATTTCCAACTATTAATTGTGGATTTGTCTATTTCCCTTTTCAGGTTTGTCAGATTTTGCTTCCTATTTTTTGTGGGTCTGTTTTTTGGTGCATGCCCATAGGTTTATTATGTTTTCCTGGTAGATTGATCCTTTTATTGTTCTGTAATATCCCTATTTGTCTTTCATAATTTTCTTTGTTTTGAAATCTACTTTGTCAGATATTGATATCACTCCTGCTTTCATAAATTAACATTTGCATAGCTTACCTTTTTGAGTCCTTTTACTTGCAACGAACTTCTGTTGTTGAATTTGGACCAAGTTTCTTGTAGACAGCTTGTATTTGGGTTTGTTTTCTTTCTTTCTTCCTTTCTTTCTTTCTGTCTGTCTTTCTTTCTGCATCCTGTTAGTCCCTGTCTTGATTAGTATTTAGATCATTTACTTTTAAGGTAATTGTCTTAAGTCTTCTCAGACTGCTGTAACAAAATGCTGTAAGCTAGTTGACTTACGCAGTAGACATTTTCTCACAATTCTAGAGCCTGAGAAGTCCAAGATCAAGGTGTTGGAAAGGTAAGTTTCATTCTGAAGCCTCTTCTCTTGGCATGTAGGTAGCCACTGTTGTTCTGTGTGTCCACATGACCTGTTCTTTGTGTGTGGGAGAGAGAATGGAGCTCTCTAGAATCTCTTCTTATAAGGACACTAATTCTGTTGGCTCAAGGCCCCATCCTTTGACTTTGTGTGACTTTAATTACATCCTTTGTGTGACTTTAATTACATCCTTTACATTACAAATATAGTCACATTAGAGGTTAGGGTTTCACCTATATGAACAGTAGTAATTATTATTGTTATTATTTGCAATAGTAGTAATTATTTTTTTTAAGATTTTTTAATTTTTTATTTATTTGACAGAGATCACAAGTAGGCAGAGAGGCAGGCAGAGAGAGAGGAAGGGAAGCAGGCTCCCCACCGAGCAGAGAGCCCGATGCAGGGCTCGATCCCAGGACCCTGGAATCATGACCTGAGCTGAAGGCAGAGGTTTTAACCCACTGAGCCACCCAGGCACCCCAATAGTAGTAATTATTAATATGTTAGTGCTTAAGTCTGCCATTTTGTTATTTGTATTCTGTATGATTTTTGCTTGGGGTTTCTCTCTCTCTTTCTCTCACACACACACACACACACACACACAATAGATCCCCTTATTTCCTCAGTTTCATCTACCTGCAGTTACCTGTAGTCCAGAAGCAGATGATCCTCCTGCTGAAGTTCAGGGGGTCAGTAGCTGACTAAAGCTTCATCACAATGCCCATCATTCATCTCACTTCATGCCGTCATGCAGGTGTTTTATTACCTCACATCATCACAAGAAGTGTGAGTACAGGACAGTAAGATATTTGAGAGAGATAGACCACATTCACACAACGTTTATTACACTATATTTTATAATTGTTTTTATTTTATTCTTAGTTATTCTTAATCTCTTACTGTACTTAATTTATAAATTAAATTTTATCCTAGGTATGTATTTATAGAATAGACATAGTATATTATATATAGGTCTCAACATTATCTGTAGTTTCAGGTATCCACTTGGAACACCCCCTCCATGAATAAAAGTGGACTACTGTATATTCTCAGTTTCCTGGATTGACACTCTACCACTTTGAGTAAAATATGAAAACCTTATTTCTACTTGGGTTCCTTTATTTTCCCAATTTTTAAATATTAAATACCAGATGGTATTATAATTGTTTCCATCTTCAGATATGATCTATACAATTCATGAGAAGGATCGTTTATTGCATGTACCCATATTTCTGTTCATTCTGTTACTTCTTCTTGGTGCTCCAGGATTCTTTTATTTCTTTTTTAACATTTTCTCTCTGTTTTAAGAAACTCCTTAAGCCATTCTTTAAGGGAATGTTTGCTATTGGCAAATTCTTGTAGGCATTCTTCTTATTTGTAATGTCTTTTTCTTCTTCATTCCTGAAGGGTAGTTTCTCTAGATATAGAATTTGTGGGTAACAGTTCTTTTCTTTCAGTGCTTGAAAAATGACGAGTGTTACTTCTGGCCTCTGTAGTTTAATGAGGTGTTCTTTTGTAGATAATCCATTGTTTTTCTCTGGCTGCTTTCCAGATTTTTTCTTTCCTTAGGTTGCGGAAGTTTAATTTTGATATGTCTTGCTGTAGATTTTCTTCGGTTTATCCTGTTTCGTGTCTGCTTATCTTCTAGCGTCTCTGTGTTTGGTTTTACCGGTTTGGGGGCATTTCTAGCCATTTTTTCTTTGAGTCTTTGAGTACTTTTTCAATCCTGTTCTCCTTTCTTGCCTCTTTCTGGGACTCTGATGATACAAATGTTGTTGGTTCTTTTATTAGAGTCCAGCAGGTTCCTGAAGCTTTGTTCATTTGTGTTCAGTCTGTTTTCTTGGTTGCTCAGATTGGTTAAATTCCATCATACTTCTCTCAGCTTTAGTGATTCTGTCCCTATCATCTCTGCTATTGTATTGAGCTCCTTTGTATTTTTTTATTTCTGTTAATATATTTTTTTGTTCTGTAATTTCCATTTGACTCCTTTTTATAACTTCTTTTTTCCCCCTGAGGTTTTAATATTTTCTTCTTCAAGAGAATATGAAGTTGACTGTCAAAGCATATTTATGCCCACTGCTTTACAATCCCTGTCAGAGAATTCTAACATCTGATTCATCTTTGTGTTGATGGTAGTTGATTGTCTTTTCTTATTCCAGTTGTGATATTCTTATTTCTTGGTGTGATAGGTGATTTTTTATCGTTTTCTGGGCATTTTATCTATTATATTGCAGACTCTGGATCCTATCTAAATCTTTTGTTTTTAACAGGTATTCTGTTAAGATTTAGCATGACATCTTGCCTCCTCTTGGGGATATGATTCCAATGATGGCTTAATTTCTGAAACTTTGTGGTATTATTTTGATCTGCTTAGTTTGTCCGGTGCCTCTGGGGCTCCCCTGGTCCCTGTTCATGCTACCAGAGGAAGTGAAAGGGCTTCCGCCAGCTGAGCCACCTCATCTCTCTGTATAGAAGAGGGGAGTTTCAGGCCTCTGAGACCAAAGGTGCTCCCCAGGCTGGTCACTTGTGGCAGAATCCTTCTTGTCAGTGTTATCTGGCCATCCTGTCATTTCTCTGTAGGACAGGGAAATCTCAGTTCTTGAAGGGAAGGAGATTGTTTACCCCTGACTGCTGCTTGTTAGTGGGACTTCCAGTTATACCTTCTTGCTTTGGTGGTGGACTCAATTGGTGGTGTCATTGGAGAGATTCTTGTTGAATCTGAGATGAACTGGCCTGCCTGTACTGTCTTCTGTACTGGTTTGGGGATTGGGACATGCCCAGGTTAGGTCACCTTCTTCTGGGTTAGGTCATTTTCTTTTGGTTGGAAGGGAGGGTACAGAAGCCTTGCTTCTGTATTGTTCCTCTAGTCCTAGGATCCCAAACCAGTGTGTCTTCCTTTTGACACTTTCCAAAATTCTCCTTTGGATGCCTCTTGCATTATTTTTAGGGCTTATACTTATACTTTGAGGGAGGAGTAGGGAGAAAACAGTTTAAGCCATCTTATTTGGATCATGAATCCTAATGTTATGGTTTTAAATATTACTTTAATTTGAAGGTGACTTTTTCAGAGGATACCTTTCATTTGAGGATACCTTTTTATATATGCCAACAGTGACCTTATGTAGTCTATGTAAAGGTTGATTTTTGTGTGCATTATCTTTACTTTCACAACCAAGAATATATATAAGTATTTATAAAATGAATAAAAATTGGTTAAAATTTTTGTTTCTTGAATGGGGAACGTTCAGTTGCTTGAAATTTTGCTTAAGTAACACAGTAACAGGAAAACATGGTCCAGTATTAAGGTATTAGGGTGCCTGGCTGACTCATTCAGTAGAGCATGTGATTCTTGGTCTCAGGGTTGTGAGTACGAGCCCTACTTTGGGTGTAGAGATTACTTAAAAATAAAATCTTTTAAAAATATGAAGGTATTAGTGTATATACAATGGATATGTTCTGTGTGTGTGTGTGTGTGTGTGTGTGTGCGCGCGCACATGTGTCTCACATACTCCATCTCTTTCATGTGCTTCCCCCTTCAGATGCTTTTTTTCCCCCACTCTGGTTTGCCTTTTCATTCCCTTAGTGGTGTCTTGATGAGCAGAGGTTCTTAATTTTAGTGTAGTCTAATTTAACAATTTTAAAAAATGATTAATGCTTTATAATCTGTTTAGAAATCTTTGCCTAACCCAATGTAATGAAGATACTCTCTTCATTTTCTTCCAACAAGTTTATTATTTTGACTTTCTCATTTAGATATACAATCCAACTAGAATTGATTTTTATTATGTGAAGGCTCAAGATTCCTTTTTTTCCCCCTTCAGTTCACTCAACTCCATTTATTGAAAAGATCATCCTTTCCCCCACTTCACTTGCAACGTAATCTTTCTTATAAATCACCTATATATGAGTGAGTCTTTTTTTGGACACACTACACCCTGGGCTGTTCAGCACAAGTATAATGCAAGTCACAAATGTGAGCCATACATGTGACTATAAATTTTCTAGTAGCCCCAGTAAAAAAAGTAAAAAGAAACTGATGAAATTTTAAAAAATAATATATCTTATTAAGCCCAGTACAGTAAAATAATATCTTAATATTTAGTCAAGATGGAATTATTGAGATATTATATATTTTTTGTACTGTCTTTGATATCTGGCATTTAGTTTACATTTACTACACAGCTCAACTGACACATAAAATTGTCATCATTAATACTTGATCGGAATTTAGATTTCATAAAATTTAAAGTTGAAACAATAGATTCACATACTTCAGTTAGTCCGAACTGTACTAAAGTTTGTCTTTCTTTTTTCCTCCCTCATTCCTTCCTTTCCTTTCCCTTCCCTCCTCCTTTCCTTTTTTCTTTTTGTTCATTCATTTATTCATTTGTCAGAGAGAGAGCACAAGTAGGGAGAGAGGCAGGCAGAGGGAGAAGCAGGCTCTCCACCGAGCAGAGACCTGATGCTGGGCTTGATCCCAGGACCCTGGGATCATGACCTGGGCCAAAGGCAGACACTCAATCGACTGAGCCACTCAGGCATTCCTGTACTTAAGTTTCTTAAGTTTAAGTTTGGATTTAAATTCATTAAAGTAAAAAAATTAATTTTCTTCCTGAATTGCACTAACCACATTTCAGGTGCTCAGTGGTCATGTGTGTGATGACTACTATACTGGACAATGCACTCTGTTCATTTTTCTATTGTCTGTCCTTGCTCTAATAACATATGTCTTAATTACTATAATTTTATGATAAGTCTTACTATCTGGTATTTAAGCACTCCAACTTTATTCTTGTCTATTATGAATCCTTTAAATTTGCATATAAATTTTAGAATCCTTTTGTCAACTTTCACTAGCATTTTTTTTCATAGTTATTACTGTTCACTGTGTCAGCTACATAAATGATAGCAAGAAAAACAAAACCATATTGAGATACGGAGTTTGGGTACTTAGTTGCCTTGGTTCTTTTCCTAGCTAAACAGCTGGTTCTGAAACATCAGCCTCAGTGTTTTACCATTCATTTTTTATGCAACTCTGCAGATATATAAAACATAATATGAGGTGGCATAGGCTTTTTAGGACAGCCGTGACTATCAGTTGTTCAAGCCACAAATATAAGCTGCAGAACACATGTTTTTAAAAATGTAATACAGTATGAGGAAAAAAAAAGAATAAAGACATTTCCTTATTTCCTCTGATTTTATCAGAGAGTGGAGCCTAAGAATGTGTTAGGACCAGAGAAAAGTTGATTTTGGAAATTACATACTTCTGTATACTATTTCTATTATGTAGCATAGGGCCTGACACATAGTAGGTATTCAAATATTTGAATAAGGAAGTAGAGGTAATATGCTTATCAGAACCCTTTGCTCACATGTGGACCATTGTACTTAAAACTTGTGAGCTGGGCCCTGTGATACTGTAAACAGATTTAAATTTTTTTTTAAAATTTTATGTTAAACAACAGATATTTATTATCTCACAAATCTGGAAGGCTGGAAGTCTGAGGTCAAGGTTTGGGCACTGTTGGTTGCCTCTTAGGCTTCTCTCCTTGGCTTGTAGGTAGCCACCTCCTTTATCTTTACATGGTTTTGTTTCTTTTTGTTCTGTTTTGTTAGTAACTTTCTCTGCCCCAATCTCCTCTTCTTACGACACCAGTCATACTGGACTAGGACCCACTCTAATGACTTCATTTTAATTTAATCACCTCTTTAAAGACCCTGCCTCCCAGTGTAGTCACATTCTGAGATAGTGAAGGTAGTGAAGTAGACTTCAACATAATGAAGTTTTGGGTACCACAATTAAGCATATATAAAGAAACAAAAATTAAGCATATAAACAATTAACATATATATAGAAAGAAAGAAGAAAACTTGATTATAAAGATATTAGGATGTCACAGGACAGGAATGCACCTGAGCATTCAAGAAGTCTCTCTGCCCTCTCCTTCCATATCTCTTGCTCTCTCCCTCTCCTTTTTCTTTTATATAATTGTATATAAACATACAGTTTAAAGAATAATAACCATTTGTGTAACTGCTCCCTAAGAAACAGGATCCTTTCTAACCTGAGACTCTTTGGTTAAAATGGGTAATATTATATACAAAGTAATATATGTCATTTGGCTTTGTAGTGATGTTTCTTAAAAATTCTGAAAAAAGATGTGTCGAGACATAATTACAATAGAAGTGCTATAGAATTTGGTATAACTCATGTTGCATGATACATGACTGGAAAGAATGAATAGAACACTGTTAAAGTAATTCATCTCATATCTTTTAATATTTTCCAAATTGTATTCACACAAGACCAGTTACCCGGTTAATTGTTCTAATACAAATATTGCCATATTTGAATCTTTAATTTCATCACCACCTGAGTGAATGGACTTATTAAATTCTTGTTCCAAAGGAATTTTCCTATTGGGATAGATTATCCCAAAGTAACTTCTACACAGTTGTTTTAAGCTGGAAAATGTTGAAGAACTTGATATGGCTACGGCATTAGGTGGAGCAGTCAAGAAAAGATTCATTGGATTTCAAGTGGAGCAGTTAATAAAGTATTCATTGGATTTCTTTTAAGATTTTATTTATTTGATAGAGATCACAAGTAGGCAGAGAGGCGGGCAGAGAGAGAGGAGGGAAAGCAGGCTGCTTGCCTAGCAGAGAGCCCGATGCGGGGCTCGATCCTAGGACCCTGGGATCATGACCTGAGCTGAAGGCAGAGGCTTTAACCCACTGAGCCACCCAGGTGCCCCCATTGGATTTCTTTTTATGACGGTATAACTGCTTGAACCTTTCAGTTCGAAAACATTTAAAACATGCTTGATTGAAAAAAGAAAAAAACCCCACAACAACAGAAAGAAATTTTTTTTTTTAAGATTTTATTTATTTATTTGACAGAGAGAGATCACAAGTAGGCAGAGAGGCAGGCGGGGGGCAGTGGGGGGGGACGGGAAGCAGGCTCCCCACTGAGCAGAAAGCCCAATGTGGGGCTCGGTCCCAGGACCTTGAGATCATGACCTGAGCCCAAGGCAGAGGCTTTAACCCACTGAGCCACCCAGGTGCCCCCAGAAGGTCATTTTGAATGAATGGATGAGCCTGCAAAAAGGAACAAGCAGGGTATCAGGGAAGTGAGATGGCTTTGAAGCCATCTCTGGGATGGATACCCTGGGAAAATATATGGACTGAGGTGACCTGTTACTTTAGAGCACAGAGGTGCTGGGGACTAAGATGGGGGCTTCCACAATTTGGGAAGTCAGACTGGAGACTACTTTAGGGAAAGGGCAAGCAAGTGTAAAGGGGAAATGTTCTTATCCTCCAGAAGTAGGCAAAGGAAAGGTTCTCCGTGGTCTCGTCTCTGAATAGAGGTTAAAAGCAAAAAGTCTCCCCTGAAAATTGGTGGCCACTCACTTGTCCTCATGTGTGCATTTGCGGTTTGAATTAATACTGTTTGCACAATCTGAAAAAGCCTAAATCTAGAATTATAATTTAAGAGGGGACCTGGCCTTTAATAAATGCTGTAGGCGCTTGGCAGAACCATACTGTAATTCTTTTTGGAAGTAAACATCTTCAATCAAGCTGCAAAAAATTGCCACAGAGTTACATATGATAGGAGCACACAATCTGAAATTACTGTCATAATAAGCCACCATGCGTGAAAGTCAGTAGGAACAACATACCAAAGAACCAAACTCCATAGACTCCAGTTCTTGGAATATAAATGCAGTTTATGCATGAGGCATTTTGATATTGTTAAAGGAATAAAAGAAACTGATAGCATGAATAAGGAGGAAGTGACAATTAATGACCAGGCAGTTTTGAAAATGAACCAATTAGAAATTGTAGAAATGACAAATAAAAAACAAATTGAAAAAATGAATATTTGAAATGAAAAAGATTTTAGAAAAAATATTGTAAACTTCACATTTTGGAAGCCCAAGAAATACACTTGCTTGTTTTCTAAGGATGAAACAGTTCTTTGAAACATGAAGGCAAAATAAAGATATTTTCACATAACAAAAATAAGGAGTTTACCTGTTTAGCTAAAATCCCCATTCCTCCAAGTAACTTTGAATGATGTATTTCTGATCTTAGGAAGGAGGTGTGAGACGTAAGGAGGAGTATAACAAAGTAAGATGGTAGATACGGGGATAAATATAAACACACATTAATGATGTGAAACAGGAACATCTAATGTATGGAGTTCGAAAGCCTCAGTAATATCAGGGCAGTCTTAAAGTACTGTACTACAGTGATGTAAGTGGGACAGAGATAACTAGATCTAGAACATCTTCAGGCCCTTGTGTTTATTTGGGAAGAAGCTAAATTTTGTATTAAAAATATGGAAGTTAAAAGTTAAAGCTTAACGTTCAAAAGAAAGAAAACAGGATCTGTACAAGACCTTTATAGGGACTATAGTAAGATTTTATTGAATGAAAACAAAAAGTCGTAAGTTAATGGAGAGAAAGATCCTGTCTGTGGATAGGGAGCCTGGATAACAGAATTCAGTCAGTTTCTAACAAATTGACTTATAAGTTTCTGCAGTTTCATTCAAAGTTCCAATAGCTTTTAAAAATGCGACGCAGGGGCACCTGGGTGACTCAGTTAGGTGTCTGCCTTGGGCTCTGGCTCCTCGCTCGACAGGGAGTCTGCTTCTCCCTCTGCCCTTCACCCTGCTCATGCTCTTTCTTGCTCTCTCTCTTTCTCTCAAGTAAATAAATAAAATTATTTTAAAAATTGCAATGTGAGATCTTATTTTAAAATTTGCAAAGGACAAGTTATCCTGGAAACTTGAAGAACAAGTTAGGGTTGGGGCTAGGTCTGTACGGTCTAGTGTAATAATTACTGTCAAGAGCTTGTAGTTTGGCAGTATGGCAGCAGCACAGAGATTAGTAGATCAGAGAAGCAGAAGGGAGGCACAGAAGTAGACCTTTATAGAAGCATAGTATGTCAGAGTGATGCTGCACATGAGTGGGAAGAGGATAGAGTATTCACCCTATACTGCTGGAATAATTAGCTGTTTATATGGGGAAAATGGAATGGAATCTCTACTTCATACCCTATGCAAAATCAAATTCAGTCCTATTGAAGCCTTAAAAAACTAACACTTCTGTTATGCTTATTATATACTTGACCTTGCTCTAGCACCTTACACACATTTAGTCCTTTGATCATTACATTTATCTTTAATTGTAGGTGCTATTATTACCACCACTTTTTTTTTTATGTGAAGAAACTGAGGCAAGCACAGAGACCAAGTAATTTGCCCAGGGTCACAGTAACAGAACCAACTTTGTCTGTGACCGTAACTTCTATACTATGTTGCTTTTACTTAAATGAGCAGACAAAATCCTAAGTTTTTCAATACAGAGGCATGTTTTTGTGACCTCAAGATAAGGAAGGATTTTTTTTTAAAGAAGTATTTTATGTTTATCATGAGGAAACAAAAAAAATCAATAAATTTGGCTGCCTTAAAATTAGGAACTTCTGTTTGTCAGGAGGTACCATAAAATAAGTGAAAAGGCAAGTCAGAGATTGGTAAAAGATATTTGTAATACTTAGAACAGGAAAGGATTGCAATCATAAATATAACAAATTCCTACGACACTAATAATGTAAAAGAGTTTTGTTGATTCACATTTTCCTCCACGATTGGAATTTCTTTTGATCCTGGTGGCCATAAAATGGTATATTTATGGTTTTAATTTGCAACCCTTAATTTTTAGTGAGGATAAGCATCGCTTCCTATCATTAATGGCCATTTGTATTTTTCCTTTAACAAAGAGTCTGCAGATGATAGGACATGGGCTGACATTGGCATTTTGAGGATTGTGGGTCAACCTCCAGGTGATCATGGATCTGTAAATTTTATAAGAGAACCACCTGTGATTAGATCTGCTTCTCTGTTTTTTTTATTTCTAGGGTATTTTTTGTTTGTCTTCATTTAGAGCTATACTCCTCAATCATTTAATAGAACACTGAATTTGCTGGTGCAGGTCCTAACATTTGAAAGGATTAACATTTGATTTATGCTTTCTAAATCCACAGCTATTAGAAAATAACCTAAAACTTCAGGATTTACTTTGCAGAAGTGATTTCCTTCTAATGTATTCTCTTTCAGCAGAATTCAGAATCCTGTTACATACGAGGCCATACAGCTTTAATTCCCACACATTCATATTTGGTGACCATAATACTTTAAAAAAAAAAGTATAAAATTTCCCTAATTCTCAAAGTAACACATACTCATAAGAAAATTTGAAAATACAAACATGTAGGAGATAATAAACTATTTAGAGCACTGTGATTTATAATATATTCCTTTGTGGTCTCTTGTGCTTATATCTTTATGTACATGGTTGAGAGTAACCCACTTTTTTTTTTAATTTTTATTTTTTATAAACATTTTTATCCCCAGGGGTACATGTCTGTGAATCGCCAGGTTTACACACTTCACAGCACTAACCATAGCACATACCCTCCCCAATGTCCATTAACCCACCCCCCTTTCCCGACCCCCTCCCCCCAGCAACCCTCAGTTTGTTTTGTGAGATTAAGAGTCACATATGGTTTGTCTCCCTCCCAATCCCATCTTGTTTCTTTTCTTCTCTTTCTACCCCCCTAGTCCCCCATGTTGCATCTCCACTTCCTCATATCAGGGATATCATATGATAGTTGTCTTTCTCAGACTGACTTATTTCACTAAGCATGATACCCTCTAGTTCCATCCACGTCGTTGCGAATGGCAAGATTTCATTTCTTTTGATGGCTGCATAGTATTCCATCGTGTA